>JAXGGA010011349.1:0-42829 GCA_038373865.1 Uloborus plumipes
ACTTATTTTTCAAAATTTGGGGCTGCCAAATAAACAATTCGCAGGGAATTTTTTTACTAAAAGGGGGTGTTTTGTAAAAAATGATGTCCGAAAAACTTTTTCCCACCGTTTTACCGTAATACTTTAATGAAAAATTTACCAAAATTTGAAAAGATATCAGGAAAAATAATTTTTTGCTTCTGAAATCACATGCACAATGTACTTCCCCAGGTTTTCAAAAAATCTTTAAACCTGTAGCCATAAATTCTTCGTTATACATGCAATGAATGTTCGCGAAAAAATTTCGGTAAACTGATTGCCCACACGATTGACCGTGGGAATCACTCCTAATCAAGAATCAAGAATGCCCAACAAGGAGGGTTTATGTCACTGATTTCGTTATTACGAAAAAACGTTCATTTGAAATTCACAGGCGTCAAAACGTGATTGTGAATGTTCAGGGGCTAGGATAATATTACACCCCATCCCCTCCATCGTTTTTTACTTTTTGGGTATATCCAGGCCAGGTACCGAAACGAAAAAGCAATCAAACTTTACGAACAAACCAGCAAACTTTGGTTACTTTGTAATACTAGTGAATTCAGCGCCAAAATTTTAGACATACGTTAATAAATAACCATGTAAAAGAAAAGACAAATATAACGTATTTTATATATCCCAAATTGTCATCAATGGTGTAATTAAAAGTTTTTAATTTGAATCTGTAATAGAGCCTTAACAGAGCCCATATCCGTTCCATGAAACAAAGCAAAATCTTTTGTTGCGGTCAGTGTTCCGGTAAAATCGTTGTTTTCCTAATCATTCAACCTACGTGTGCAGAGAAAAACAACACCACCCGGACTCTGGGCCCCTTTCCCCATTGATGAATGTAGCGTCATCTCATTCTCAGTTCCTGGCGATTATTTTTTTTAAATTTAACTTTCAAACCTGAAATGTTGATCAATCTCAACAGCAAAGAAGGTTTGCTTGTTGAAATGTGAATTTAAATTGTCTATATGACAGTGCCACTTAAATAGTCATCTGAAACACGTGCCTTTTTATGGAAAAACTCTGACCCAACCAAAACGAATGTGGTTACGAATTTTTTCAGACACATTCATTAAATTTCCTACTTTCTAGTTATTTCTTTCTTTCATGATTGAAAAAAAAAATATTCATTTCTGACACCTGATATTAACAAAAATTAAACTTTTAATAACTAGAAGAAAAAAAATAAATAAATCAGCAACGTTATGCGTAAAGGAAGCTTTTTGTAAATATTGTTTATGCGTAGGGTGTTTTTTTCTTTTATAAAGTAATTAAAATGAAAAAACTCATTTTAATTTCATATTTTTACATCTTTTCGATTCAAAACATCATTAAGGCTACAGTGGACAAATAAAATTGATTTTTTTCAATTATTGATTTATATGTCTAAAACTTTATGTGCTTATATTATTGTATATTTACGACATCTAAAAGCATAAAAAACACAAATTAGTGCAAAAACAATGAATACTTTTTTTCAAATTTCAAATTTAAATATTTTTTAACAAAATTTCAAAATGTTCCAGGCGTCGCAATTTTTTTTCAAACTTTGAATTTCCACTTAATTTCCAATCATTAGGCATGATTGCATAAAACAATGCATTACATGCAATGTTTTATGTGATAGTTTATAAAAGATGGCTGAAAATGAAAATTTATATCATTTTTTCAACTGAAAATTTTTATTTTCAGCCATCTTTTATAAATTATCTCATAAAACATTGAATATAATGCATTGTTTTGTGCCATCATGCCTAATGATTGGAAATTAAGTGGAAATTCAAAGTTTGAAAAAAATTGCGACGCCTGGAACATTTTGAAATTTTGTTAAAAAAGTATGAAAATTTGATATTTGAGAAAAAGTATTCATTGTTTTTGCACTAACTTGTGTTTTTTATGCTTTTAGATGTCGTAAATATACAATAATACAAGCACACAAAGTTTTAGATATATAAATGAATAATTGAAAAAAATCAATTTTATTTGTCGACTGTAGCCTTAAGAATCTGAAGTAGTTTGTCAATAATCTCTGCTTGAATTTATTAAGTGCGAGAGAACGACACAGGGGCAATTCTACCATTAGGAATGTAACAGCTTTAAACATTGTTGCTATTTTTTTGTAAGCAAGGAATCCGTACCAAAATTTATGTTAGCATAACAAAAGAAAAAAATAGATTTGTGTTTGAGCAAATTGTAATTAAATGTTTAAAGTTTGATTGTTACGTCTATAATGGTGGAATTATACACGGAGTTATCGTGGCGACGACCAAACATGGCGAAAACAAATACCAGCTTTTTTGCGTGCGCACGAACTGCTCAAAGATGGCGTTTCTTTTGTGTTACAGCATTTCGTGCCCTATCAAGCGTATCAAAACCTTTTAAAATAGCGACTCGGATTTTTTCATCCACCGACGGCGCCTTTTTGACAAGAATGGAATGATGTAAGAGGGGGGAGGGTGGGTAACAAAAAAGCTTTGAACCCCTTCGTTTCTGCAAAAAGCAATTAAAGATGAGAAAAATTGTTTTTTAATACTTGCCAGGCGCCCAATTAAAAATGCTTGAACCCTCGGTCGAAATGAGGAGATCATTGTTTTTGGGAGGCAGCCCCCCCCCCTCATCCTCGCGCCGTCTCTATTCTTATCTTTCTTGCTTTCGCTTGTAAACATTTTTTTTTTTTTTTTTCAACCCAATTAATACAACATTCTCAAGAGCCTAAGAAGCGAAATTCACTTAGAACAAGAAAAGCAAACTTAGTTTTTCTTGTAAAGATTTCATTTTAGTGGTTAAGAATTGCTGAACTTAACTCGATAATTGCTTTTTGAGTACATTCGCTAGTTTGTAAATGAGCACAACCACTATGATGGATTTCTAAAATAAATAACAAATATTTTCATTTTATTACATTTTTCAAGCAACTTCTATGAATTTCCTCAAGGGCACAAACTTTTTTCCCCAGAAATTCAATGACAACTCTTTCATTTAGCTTCAGATCTATGGTTTCAATAAATCAATCTGAAAAAGATTATGCGTGTAAGTATAGAGTAAAGTTACCTCTATAAGATTATGCATATAACTGCCGTCATAAGTAAGAAAGAAAACCCTATCTCCAAGAAAAAAGTCGGAAAAAACGAGGACAATTTTTTAACCTTCATAAATGTACATAAATGTAATACTTAAAAAATATTTTAGCTCATAGGTACACTTTTGAAAATTCAGGAAATTTTTACTGTAATTGTTACTGTAAAACGTAGCGATTACCGTACAGAAAATTTTTACAGTGAATTGTACCGATAAAAAAACTGCGATTGCAGCGCCAATTGATACCACGTGACTTACTGTGAGATGCCGATGACACCCTATTTCCGAGCTCCTGCTGTGTCTTATCTGGGACTGTGGATAGTAAAGAAATGCGAAAAAAATGGATCCCGATTTCGATCCTTGTCGTTCGTATCTCACGCTTTTTAATTCTCGTTTTCTCTTCGTAAGATGTTACAGTAAAAAGATATTTTACGGTAAAAATTACTGGCAACATGGATGCCAGTAACTTTTACCGTAAAATTTTAGGAAAATTTTCAACAGGTACTCTGTAAAAATAGATGTTGTTTTTACAGTATAATACAGCTAATTTTGTTGTAACAAACTAAAAGATGCTAATTTTACGGTAATAAACTGTAAAATTTCTGCTTTACAGTAATTAACTGTAAAAATGCTAATTTTACAGTTCATTACTGCGCATTTCACGGTTTTAAACTGGAACCTCGGCTGCCAGTAGTATACTATTGTTTTTATAGTATCTGCTACAAGGTAAAACCTTATAGCATCTCCTTGCTGCTAGACAGCCACCACTGTTGGGTACTGGAGGCGAGCGGTTTTCCAATTCGAACACAACTCTCTATTTGCCGGAGCCTTGAAAGGGCTAACTGCAACAGTACCGGAGGAATTCTTCCTTTCTGGTTTGGCAAATTGAGAGTTGTGTTCGAATTGGAAAACCGCTCGCCTCCAGTACCCAACAGTGGTGGCTGTCTAGCAGCAAGGAGATGCTATAAGGTTTTGCCTTGTAGCAGTATCATACAGTTAATTTTGTGGAAATAAACAGTTAAATTTCTGCTTTACAGTATTAAACTGTAAAATTGCCAGTTTTACAGTTTATTACTGTGCAATTTACAGTTTCAAACTGGAACCTCTGCTACCAGTATTATACTGTAAAAACAGCACTTTATTTTTTGCAGAGTAGAACCCCTCAGGAAAGAAAATTTTAACTTCTTTGATAACTACATATTTGAACAAGCAACAAAAAAATCTCCAAAAAAAAAAAAAAATCACTGCGAAATTTGGATTTAGGGCATTTTATATTATGACAGTTTACGTAAAAAAGCAAAAACTGGGGAGAGCGGCATTACTTTTTGATCCCATTTGTACAAATTGTTCAGTAAGAAGAAACAGCGCTGTCTCTTTACAATTTATAAAATGTGCGACTTTGGTTCAGATCTGGTTAAAGCCTGATCCAACAACAGTAAAATAAATGACTCCAAGAAAATGAATTTTATAATATATTAAATTAAATTTGTTGTGTGATGAATGTTATTTTCCCTGGGCTAGAGCAGGGAAGGAGTTTGCTGAATTTGATAATATGAAAGCATCTGTATCACTTTTTATAACTTAATAAAAAAATCACGACTTGCACTTGCAAGCCTTTTTTATTCTCAATAAAATTAACATCTGATAAATTGTTAGAGCAGCAGCTTTTCAGAGAGAATACTTAACAAGTAAAAACATCATTTTGTATGAAAGAACCTTTTCCTTGTTTTTTGAGAGTAAAGGATTAGAAATTTTATCGTCTGTGACTACTCCACCACTCAAAAGCTCTTCCTCTTATTTCCGCAGACGATTTTTTTAAACTAAAAAAATATTTAAAAAAAAAAAAGCATTTCTGGAAATTGAAAATGAAGTAGGTCTGAAAAAAATCAAAAATATTTAGCAATATCTTCTCTCTGAAGGAGAGAATTTCTCGGAGGCTGAAAATAATAACAAAAAAGAAGTCCCGAGACAAAATGGAAAAGAAAACTTTATTATTTGCTCCCGGACTGTCAATCACACTTCCGCTCTCTCCCCGACAATTTTATTCATTTACTTTTCACTTGTTTGTAGGAGCGGGGGAAGAAAAGGTTCTATTTTTTTAATCGAATCTTCTCTTCCACTTCTCTTCGGGCAATGATTGGCTCTTTTTCAACATTCGATTGGAGGAATTTCATTTCGCAGTGGACTTTTCTTTTTACGTGGTTTGTCATTTTTCATCGTCTGATATATCTCCCCTCTGTTACTTTCTTGTGTCTGTGTGTGTGTGTATATATATATATATATATATTTTCTGAGTGAGTGATGAGACGGCAGCTGGCAAGTGATTTTAACTCTGATTATTGGAATTTTTGTTTTTTATTTTTTGTATTTTATGGAACTTCTTTTATCAACCGCAAGATATTAGAAGATGCTGTACTTCACCCCAGTTGCACCAGCTCAACATTTTTTAGTGGAGAGGTCCATTTTTAAAAGAAAAGAATTCAGAAATCTTTATTACTAAATGCTGTCATTGGAGGTTTTACTTTTAGATTAAAAAAAATATTTTCAAATTTGAATTTTTTCCCCCTTCAAAATAATGACATGAATAATCAATCAAGATTTAAAAAAAAAATGTGCCTTTCTTCAAATTTATTGTAATTCAAAACGATACAGTAGAATAGCTCATGATCGTTTACTTGTTCACAAGCAAATGAGTTATGAAATTTTATATTTGAACTAAAATTAATGAATGATATTTCCATGTACACTGTGGTTTTGATTTAAGTTACTATCATTTACAATATTTTCCAAAGGAAAATTATGCATCAAAACCAGAACAATAACGTAATAATGCAGCACTAATAGCAAAACGAATTGCAGACAGGTGCTTTGGTGTTACAAATAGCTTTCTCAATTCAACTAAATAGCTTACGAATTAGCTTTGGGATGAAAAGACATTCGATGTAGAAAGCGTTTTCATATCTTAACGCCAAAACAAGTGTCTGCTCTTATTTTTGCTATTTGAGTAATTTTAATGCTTCAATGTATTTTGATCTCATCTCACACAGATGAAAATTTTTGTTGTAGTACTCTTGCTTGCTATACAATTAAAGAAAAAGGGTCAACAACAACCAAGTAATAATGTCCATGTTTATGTTTCATCATTTTACTTGTTCTTCCTCCCATTGATGTTGAAATTGCGTTCGATTCCATGCATCGAGTTTGAGTTTTGAGTTAGAGCGCACACAAAAATATTCACTTACAGAATCACGCACTAACGTATAAACTCGTCAAATTTTAATACCAATACCTTGTTTTTACATGCTACTAGTAATATACAGTAAGCATATGTTGCAGTCCAATTAATTCCTTAATATTGCTGTCTGAAGTCGTTAAGAAAAGAATATCATGGCTATTGCTTCGAACTAAATCATTGAGAGAGAAAGAGAGAGAGGTAACAGAGAGGGGAGGGGAAGACTATATTTGAGTTTAATTTACAGCTTTATTTAAAAAACACAATTATAATTTCGGGCAATGACTTTCATGTAAAGAAAATTGTATGATATTTATGTGAAACATTAATTTATTCATTAAATGTGAGGTATTTTACAAACATAATTTGATTGCTATGAAAAAAATTAATTCATGTGTATTATTTAAGTGTGATTTATTTGTACATTAAGGCATTAAAAGAAGAAGAAAAATATAATACGCGATTGCTTTTTTAGCTTAAAGAGGTCATATCAATTTTCTTTTTAAAAACTTTCTGATTATCATTTTAATTTCTTAATCTTGCACCCAAAGAGTTGCAATTAACAATTTAGCACTTTTTAGTTTTGTAAGGAAGAGAGTCTTAGCTAATATCAATGCAGATTAATTTAATTTTGAACAGAAAAAGTTTGTCATTAACATTTCTGACCTTCCTATTCTAAGATGAAAAAAAGGCGATTATTATTCGAGTCTTATTCAGTTTTGTAAAAAGAGGAGGGGAAGTCTTTCTTTCCTTTTTGAGCACCGATTGTGTTTATTATCTCGTTCTCACTAATTCCTGGAAAATATAAACGGTTTGCGATAATTATTTAGACATAATTAATTCTTGAGGATCAAAGAAATAGATTGCGGATATTATTTCGCTGTGGGTTTTTTTCTTGTACGGAATGAGGTGTCCTTTAGAGCTCCATTAACTCTAAGCTTGAGTATTTTGTTCTTGAAAAAAAAATTAATAAAAAATTTGTTTCCTAAGCAAAGACATCGTTAGACAACATTCAGTATTCCACAGATCGCCTCGTCGAAATGAGAAATAAAACGATATTCAAACTGCTTCTAAAATTTACGACTCCAATCCAAACTCGATCTGGAATCTCAATTTACCCAAGGTGTTCATTCCAACGCGTCCTCCTAAATCGAAAATTTCACAAACTATCTCGGGAAATTAACAGCCCACAGAAATCGCCATTCGAACACTTCGGTGCTCCCTCCCCCCTCCGGAACCATTCGAATCTTGTAGAATACGTCTGCCCCCGGGCCGTCACGCCTGATTTAGTGTTAATAGGACGCTGGGGATCGTTTTCTGGAATGTTCGGAATGGGGCCTATGGCCCGCTGTTCTCTGCCCCTATATCATATTCCCGAGGCCCTTTATGGCCCCGATAACAGACGATGTTGTATGGCGCGCTTTTTGATTTTTAAGAGAGCACTGGGGACTTCTGCTGAGTGTTGTTGTTCTACGGAAAGTTGTCGGTAAGTTTTTTTCACTGTTGTTAGGGCAAGCTATATAATATGCTTTCGGAATTCAGGATTTTTCAAAAATTCAACTCCAACCCGCAGTTGCTTTCTTAAGGGTAATATTGATATGTCCCTTAGATAGAAGTTCTTTTTTAATCTTCTAGTTTACAATTATTTTTCAATCATGTATCATGCTTCTTTCAATTTAAACAGCTATAAATGTCCAGTCAGTCAGAATAACTTTGTTCCAATTCACTTTTTAATTAACCTTTTAATAGTCACTCATATTTCACTGTTTATGACTGTATGCGTTGGGATAAAACCGAAGAAAAATTCCAAAGTTAAATATAGTTGTTGAAAATATTAAAAAACCATAAATCTGAAAATCATTTACATTCAACAAAGTTTTAACCTGGATCATAGCGATTTTGCCAATTCGGGCTACTTTGTAGCAAATGAGAAGTATGATGTAAAATAAATTAAGAGTATCTTAATTTAAGCATTTCTACTTTTAACCAAAAAGATAACATTTCCAAACGTTTAACAGCTCTTCATTTTTCTTTCCCACCATTGCGAGATTTTTATAAGTTTATTATACTGCATAGAAAATTAGAATGCAGAGCCAATATAAAAATTACCAACACTAATTAGCGTTGTCCCAACTGTACAAATTTGCCTTAAGTGTAGCTCACAAACCATTACTTCAAAAACAAAAATATATTTGATAGAAAAATTGAACCGACCTCAGAACTTCAATCGGCAATTGCTATAAAAATAATTTATTTGTTGAACAACATCGATACTGCTTTTAAACATAAGTTTTGAAGTCGACGCAAAAACATTAAATAGAATCATACGAAACTACAATTCAACTATAAACACACATTTTAATGGATCCAAGCTCTTTAATCGCATATATTACATTGACAACCACATATTTATGCAATGGTACAAATATTTTGTTTCTAATTTTCAATGGTTTATCTGAAAAACGGGGACAAAATATAGTTCAACATTATTTTTCCTATCGTTTCTTGCAACCGTACCTCATTAATTGGTTGTTGAAAATTTGCATAGTGAGTATTTGTAAAGTGAGCACCAGTGAGCTATGAAGTAATTTGGGCTTTCCATCAGCGTTTTCCAACCTCAAACTAATTTAAGTAAATAGTGTTTTGTTTCTTTTATTTTAAAGGGGAGGGGAGAAAAAAAAGGCTCAGTGATTTTGACAGGAAAGTACCTATATGAAAAGAACGTTTGTTTCTAAAATGACATCAATGAGTTTTAATGTACAAGTATAACCTCGATTTAATAATTGCTTAAGGACTGTAAAAATTATCGTTAAATCGAGGATATCGTTAATAAATCGGGAAATCAAATATATAAGTTAAACGAATTAAACTATATTGATAATTAAGTGAATGCTTACACAAGTACAGGGTGGCGCAAAAAGAGGGGACCTTGTTTTTTTCTTTTTGAAAAAAGAAAAAAACAAGGAATAATTTTTTTTAAATTTATTCAGGATGCCTAATGTACACTACAACATTGGAAATTTAAGAAACATTCAAGTTTTGAAGATGATATCGCGAAGATGATGTCCGTCTTGCCGGATGCATTCAGCAAGTCGATTTTGAAAATTCTGCATTACCTGGTGCAAAGTGTCGAGTGGTATTGCTGCGATCTCTTCTGTAATCCTTGTTTTGAGTGCAGGTAGGGTTTTGGGACGTGTATTGTAGACTACACTCTTCAAGTAACCCCATAAATAAAAATCGCACACTGATAAGTCGGGGGAACGAGGTGGCCAAACAATGTCAGCGTTCCTGGAAATGACGTGGTTACCAAACAGGCGCCTGACCACTGAACCAGTTTGCTCAAAATTGTCAACCAACGTTCGAATTGCATGTTTCGTTGGAATGCGAGCGCGAGAAGGAAGGTTGAAATGTTGCCTAAACTCGCGTAAAGCCTGAACCAAACTGTCACCATTTTTATAATAAGCGCGCACGGCTACTACACGTTCTTGTACGTTCCACTGATCCATGGCCACTAAATCTCCAATGCTACTGTACAACTTGCCACCTTCCTCCCGTTTCTCCGCCCCTCACAGTGCTGCCAACATCAAATCCAAAAGTTCCCATCTTTTTGCGCCACCCTGTATAAACGTTCATTTGCTTCTTTAAGAACACCACGCATTATGTTATTAAAAAAAATAGTTCATTGATGTTTGTGTTGTTTTCTCAGGTTGTGAAAAACGGTTTCATTCATTTTTTTTTTTTTTTGATTGATCACTCATTTAAATGATCAAGGCGAAAAAAATTTTGTTTGGAATGCTCGAAGTTTGGACTTTACTGAGGGGTAAATCTTCTTCCTATAGGGAGATGAGATAAAATGCTTTTTCTAGTAAAACAGTTGAAATTTTCGAAAGCATATGCTACTGTATTTTTGATGAGATAATTTGGCCATGCCTGATATCATCGTTAAATCGAGGAAAGCTATCGTTAAATAGATGCAGTTTTAACATTCAATTCAAGGCATATGAATCGGGACCAGTCAAATGTATTGTTAAATTGAGAAAATCGTTTAATCGGGTTTCGTTAAATCGAAGTTATGCTGTACTTGGAGCTCAAAAAACGGCAGCTACTAGAATGATTCCGAAAAAGGCAAATCTGAAAATTGAAAAGGAGCACAAAGTGTGGCGTAACCTGCTACCATCCTTTAGAATGCATTTTGTTTTAAATTTTTTGATTTTTTCATAATGTTTTAATGTGCGAGAAAAGTAATAGACACAACAATAGCTCGGTTTCCGCTGCAAGATGGGAAAAAAAGTTAAAAAAAAGCAAAACAAAAGAAATTGCATTTTTTAAAGTGTTGTGCACTTTAAATTGCGCCACTTTCAAGCACATGTACTGTCAGGTTTTAGAAAATCGGAAATGAAATTCAATTAGTGGAAGGAATAAGTTTAACTTAATCGTAATCGTATCCATTTGCTTATTGCTATTTTCCTGCACCGACGCAATGAAGAAAATAAAGCAAACGATCAACTATCCGAGCTTCCGCGTTTGAAGGAGTCGGGGGTAAAACGTTTGAAGAGAGTAAATCAAATTCCCCGGGTTAAAAGTTAAAAAGAAACTTGCGCTCTCAACTGCAACCCTTTCCATCACTTAGTTCAATAACTGTCAAAATTCAGGAAAATCCCTCCATTTCATTCGCCCTTCATAACGAAGGTTACTAAGGCGGTCGAGTGAAGGCCTCCGACATTTTGTTCTCCTGGAATCAAGCAACAAAATGGCTGACTGGATGACAATAGATTTCGTTTCTTTTCCAATAAATCCATATAAAAAAGATGACGGGCTCTGTGTATGTTTGTAATCGATGGCTAGAAGCCCCCACAGCACCTACAGACCTGAAACTTGGCACAAAATTCGAACGTATCCCAGTAAACTGCACCTCGAACGCCGAATTCTAAATTTCGAATTAGTTATTTTTAAATTAATTAATTAGTCTCATTTTTAGTGTATCCGGCATAATTGAGGGGGAAACTTCTCCTCCCCACCAGACGTTATACATCATTAGAAAGGGGGAGGGGTAATGAAAAGTAAAGTTTTAGCACGTTTCTCTCCGTTAATTAGAACGAAAGATAATAATTAATCAAATTTAGTCTATTTTCAAGGCTTAACTCTATACCCAAAACTAAAATACTAGGCTCATTTTTTAGACTAACTGCTCCTTCGTCCTTGAAGTTGCATTGTGGTTTAAATTTGCGCATTAAGTTAAGCCTTGAAAAATGACTAAATTTTAGTAATTAAAATCTCCTGTTACTTAACTTAATGCCTTTTTGATTTATTTGGCGAATTGTTTTGAACTTTAACAAGACTTTTAGTAGAATTTAAAAGGTTGTGGAGCACATTTGAAATAATAATTTTACTTCAGAGGGTTGGAGTAAATTTAAATTTATTCAGTTGACTTCCATTACATTTATTGCCCTGGCATCGCCGTGCGGGTACTGCTAGTAAATAATAAATAAAGAAAGAAATTTTGATATCTTGAATTCAAATCATGTTTTTCGCAATCAAGCGTTGCAATAGAACCCTACTCACATTTAGCCCGCTATTCTAGATAAATTTTTAAATATGGCCCTCTGGCCAAAAAGCTTGAAGATCCCTGTTCCATTCCATTCAAATCCGTAGCCGTGCTTGTCGATCTGTTTGAAGCCTCGTGTAATCGAGAATTACTCTCGGAGTTAAAAGTCGAAAGAGGTACCGAAAGCTTTGAAATTGCATGAGAAACCCATTTTTCCGGTCTCAACTTTGCACAACTTTAACTAGCAGAGCTATCACTCAAAATGGTAAGTAACATCCATTGACTCTCAACATGCTTTCAGCTAATATGATCGCCAAAGATGAAACTGGGTGAAATGGGTTTGTGGCGGGGTAGCGAATGGAACAAGCACGTTACGGTGTCTCTAGCATATCAATAAAATCCGGTAGGGCCAAGCTCCACATTGACGTAAAGCAGAAAAATAAAGCAGAAACTTAAAATGAACTAAATAGTGTTCCTATGGAAAGTACCCGGATTTTCGATTTCTGAATTCGGTTTCGGTCGAATTTTCTGCTGATGTGGAGCAGGGCCTTTACAGCATTGATTAAGTCCAGCATTGACTTCACCTCCTTGACCGCAATGACACCTGGGAGACGAGACGTCCTGATATGGGAGGATTTTTTTTCAGCCTCTTTTACCTATAGTAACTGCCAATCACAGGAAATTTCGGACCACAAATTTAGTAAGATCGTCCCCCACACACATATACGGTTGAGATTTGAGTTCAAGGACCTTCATATCTCCTAACCAGGGGGACTTCAGAGTCGAAGGAAAAATTACCAACTCCAACTTCGACTTTTGAAGTTTTAGTCTCCGGCTTCGACTCCAAAATTAATCAGACTCCCCGACTTCGACTCCTGCTCTACAACCATTGTTGAACTGCAGAATTCAAAGGAAAATGACCAACTCCTACTTTGGGTTCTTTAACCTCCAACTCCACAACCGTTGCCAGAGCTGCAGTTTTTAAGGGAAAATGACCGATACCCACTCTTAGAATTTTAAACCTTCAACTCCTTTACTCCAAAATGTGTTCGACTCCGCAACTGTTGCAGAGCTGCACAATTCACGAGAAAATGAGATTCTGACTCTTGGAATTTCAAAACCTTCAACTCCTTCACTCCAAAATCCGTCCGATTCCAGAACCGTTACTGAGCTGCAGAGTTCAAAGGAAAATGACAGACTCTGACTCTTGGGATTTCAAAACCTGCAACTCCTTTACCCCAAAATCAGCTCGAATCCGATTCCAAGTTCCTCCCTACGGCCCTTACCGAATGTCACCCTCACTTGAATCCATAAGCAGTATGTTCTTCCACAAACCGTCAACTACTATGTAGATTTTACGCCATTTATCTTTGAGTAATTACATAGCCCTCTGTTTGAGACACTGCGCACTAAGAAACTTACTCCAAAATGTCGACAGAGATTTGAGCACCAAAATGGCGACGACGACCGGACTTGCATCCATCAATGTCCTGATCCTATCAAGAACGGAGTTGTGAGAATTCCCTTCGAATTCGAAGAGAAAGGGTGAAAGTGTCCATGTCGAGTCCTTTAACTCTTTATGCGGCTAATGCAATTAAAGGCATGTTTTGAAAGAGATTCCCTTTTCCTATTGGGGGAGATATGGGGGTGGGGGGGGGGCAGATCTTGTCACTTCCGTGTTTCTCACCCCATCCGTCATCGTATAAAGTGGGAGCTAAAGGGGTGGTGCACTGGATGGAGGAAGTTCCGATCAGATCCCTGAGATTCAATAGAAAAACGAAAACTTTTCGCCAGTTCTCTGTTAACTTCTGCCAATATAAGAGTTATGAATCATAATATAGGGCCTGACATTTTATGTTCGCGATAAATGCGATGGTGTAGATTGAATAATAAAACTGCTGAGCTTCTGAAATTCCTGGAGAATTTTTGGAGTTGATGTTTCTATCGAAAAAAGTCCTTGATGTTCAAACAGTGCCCTTTGCAAATTAAAGTTATGACAGAAAGTTGTAAAAACGTTGAAAGTAAAAACCCATCGAAAGAAAAATTGGTTAAGTTACAAAAATACTGCTGCCTTGAAAAACTAATACGCAATTTCCTTATCTTTAACAAAAAATTAATAAATAAATCACTTATGAGTAATTTTCTCAGTATACGAAATTTTGTTTCTGGCAAGTGTAAAATTCAACTTCATATTTCACTAAAACAGTTATTTTTCAAATGTAGACAACATAAATGCTTCCGAATGGTTTAAAAAAAATGTTTGCTGATTAACAACAATGTTACTTTCGATTTCCGTAATTTAATTAAACTGCTGAACTTTATGGGATATTATGTTTTGAAGAGACCTTTGAAAGAGTTCTTCTTCCTTCCTTTCTTTCATCCTTTTTCTTTTCTTTTCTTTTTTTTTTTTTGGGGGGGGGGGGTAAACCTTAAACAGCTGAATGCAATTTTCCCGCAATGTTTTCCATTTAGTGTTGAATTCGTCAACGTGCTCGACTCTTGTCTTAGAGCGTTAGGGACGACGCGAAAACTGCTTGAAACGCTGAAAACCAGATTCGCTAATTCATCTGGATATTTGATCCTGGAATCCAGAAATCGTTAAACGCAAGACTGTAATAAGGCTGAAAGAACTTAAATAGCAAATTTCTATTGATATTAATACAATTCAAAAGCAACAATTAACATTAACTACCTTAATCGCGAAAAATGAAACTTTGTAAAAAAGGAAAAGAGGGAAAATACACGTTCATAATAACGAATTCATTAAATACACTAGTAGAAAAATCACAAATTTATGTTCAAGAATTTGTTTCCTGCACTTTCTTTAATTTTCTTTCTTTTTAAATTTTTAAAACAATATCGAAAAGTGTGGCCCCTCCCCTTTCTTTTTTGAATGTGAGGGTCTTATATCTTGTGAATAACTAAATGTTTTGATTTTTAAATTATTCTTTCACTAATATTTTTTCATATTTCTATATTTTCATCATTTCCGAACCGTTTTCTTCTTATTCTTAGATGCATTACTATTTATTATAGTAATTTGGGTTTTATAAACAATTTGCAAACATCGCTTCTTAGCGATCCAGAAAACTGGGACATTCAGATATCCGGGATAGCGATGGTCCCGAACATTCCCGATCGTTGGTTCTCTACTGTATTTGGGTAAAAAATATTTATTTAATTATCTACATAGTCAAATGATGTAATGGTAACTTAATGCAAGTTGTGATCATATAAATTATGAAAAAATATAATTATTTGGCTGAGATTATTACCCAATAAAAGCTGATAACTTATACACCCGTTTGAATAAAAAGTTATGGTGCATTTAAAAGTCGACAGACTGTGTCTTGTGTTTAAAATTCATTTCAAATTTCAGCTCCGTTACAACCCCTCTCACTAAAGGAACAGTTTCGGAGACTTCGTCCATCGTCCGTGACCCCCTCATTAAATTGGAAGAGACGAACCTAATCGAATTTTCTGTAAACATAGCTGCCTCCCTTCATTAAGCAAGGCACCCGTTTCGAACACTCCATTCCCTCCTTCTCGAATGTTTTTATTCGTGCTCGTTCCATTAGTGAGATGAGCATCCGTAATTTGAAGACAAAGAATTTAATAGTCTTCGAAGCATTTTGCATGTATACGGGACTTGACGTTTCGCACTAATTGCAAAGATAAGCAGATCAAATACATTGCATTCAGTTGCTTAGAGCCATAGTTCAAAAACAGAAGAAATTAATATGAAGCAATATATATACAAAAGCACCGATTTACATTTTATGTAGGGGAATGTGGGGCAAAGTGAAGTAGTTAAGATAACATGCCTGTTTCAAAAGGAACAAATAGGAACTTTGTTCTGAAAATCAGTGTACATAAAGAAGGAATAGTGTATTTTGTCATACAACTATCGTTGAAATGTTATTTTTTATTTTTTGTAGTTATTTTGCTCTTTCAAAAAAAAAGGTGGAAATTTTTAACCTCAAAAACCACGGGGCAAAGTGAAAAATACAATATTAATATTATTGTAATGAAACATTTTCGATTTGATGACCAACAGTAATTGTCATCAAATGAATGCGTCAATAAGCGCATAAATGAATTATTGATGAAAAACAAACAAAGGAACAAATTGATATATGAGAAAATGAAATGAGTGAATTAAATGGAGAATGAATAACAAAACAAGTAAATGAATAAACGAATAAATAAGTAAAATAATGTGAATAAATTAATAATCGTTTGCGCCGACTGTTGATCTTTGGAGCTATTAATTTTTTGACTATAGATAGGTGGTGCTGCAAACTGAAAATATTTTACCGTTTCACTTTGCCCCACATTCCCTACTTGTGTACTCTAAGTGTTACTTTAAAATTTAAAATGTCATTTACCCGTTCAAGAATCAAAAATGTTATCTTTTTAATAAAATTTTCGTTGTTAATTACAGCCGCCGCCGCTTATATGAATCACGTTTGGTCTAAACAGTTTTGATTCAATAAAGCGACTGATACAATTCAGCGGCTAATTCAATAAAACAGTGCAAAGTGTGAAAATATTTTCCCATTTCACGACACCCCACATTCCCTTACATGTGAGAAAGTAGAAGAACGGAAAATGCCGGGCACCTTATCCAGAGGTCAGAGAAGTCGTACTTAGATGGGGAGGTTATGAGTTCGAATCTCACTCGGGCATGGCTGTGCTTTCTCTCTCCTGCAAAGGCGGATCCAGAACTTGTTCAAGGAAGGGGCGGTTGACTTTTATTAGTTACGTTTTACTATACATACTGGCTTGTAAATATTAATCACATAAGTTTCGGACTAAAGTTACTGTCCGTCCTTGAAAACTACGCCTAACACTCGGGAACCGTTCCACTTAAAAAAGGGGTGATGGGTTGAGAATAGGAATTTTCTGAAGTTTTCAATTTAAAACTTGCATTGGCTATTCTTTTGACACATTCAACAAAACTATGTGTTTGAAATTAGCATCATTCTACGTTGTTTCACGTGGCTTAAAATGCCTCTTATTATTCTTCCCCTTATTGTTATCTTACCTATCACCCCTATTTTGGTAAGATCAGAGAAGACCTGACGCATGCGTAAATGCGCGGAAGGTTTTGCCTAAGAAAATCAGGCAGTAGTGCCTAGTCATTCAAAATAACCACTCAACTCTTTTCTAAGGTAATATAGTTGGGGTATTTTAATCAGTGGCGTATCCAGGAATTGATTTTGGGGGGTGCACATAGAACATCGACACTGTGATGAGAAAGGAAAAAAATCAAGAAATATGGTGCAACTTTAAAAACGCTGTATTTCGATTTAATTTTTTCTATTGAACGTTGCTCAAAGATTTTTTTTTTTCACAAAAATAAATATCATGCAAGAATAATAAACATATTACGAAAAATAATCTCAAGCCAAAAGCACTCAAGTCTTCATCGGAAAATTGATAGATCATTTATAATTTAAAAAAAGAGTTGCATGATAAAAAATATTTTTAAAGGTCTGAGAGTACCAAAATGAAATTTTTTGTACATTTTGGTTTTTATGAAGTTTTATTTTATGATTATTTTTGTTTCATCAAAGATAAGATTTTTCTTAGCTTATATGCACGAATTTTCTCATGCATATTCTACAAAAAGTCCATTTAAACATCCTTCAGATGTTGGGGAACGTGGGGGTAAGATTTAAATAACGGGGCAAATTGGAATGTTAAAACATTTTAACGCTTCTGCGCCATCCACCTAGCAATATACTAACTATATTCTTAAACCCATAGTCGATTGGACGATTGCGATTCAAATATAAATAGACTGAAAAATCAAAGGGAATATATACAACTCTTTTTCAAAATTTCATACACATATTGTAATATTTTGCACTTTCTGGAAAATTGTTTTTGTTTTTCAGCTATTACTTACTCCTTTTTTTTTAAATCCCAGATGTGCTCATTGATTAATTCATTCATTCGCATTCCTTCATTAATATTTCAACTTGTTTATTTATTCATTTCTAATAAAACTTTTAATAATAAAATAAAAATTTTCATTTCATCCCACGAGAAAATAAAGTAGAAACTGATCCCTTTTTTCCAAGGTAAAAATTTACTGCTGAAATGAGCAGTAATGTTTCAATGTAAGTGTTAATATAAAAAACAAATTTTTTTTAATGTGCGATAAGTTTTTAAACAAAAATACAATTTGTCACATTTCGAAAAAAAAAAAATAAGCTGGTGTTTTGTTTATTTTTTCTTTACGATGTAAAATAATAATATGACAATTTGTTCAAAATAATCTTTAAAAAAGAGAAAATAAGAGGAGGAGCAATGCTTAAACACATTTAAATCATTTAAATAATCTGCAATTAATAGGAAGCTTAAACGTCTAACAATGTTTGTGAGAGACGCGGGTACATCGCTCATTTTCCTCTTACATTTCCACAATTACAGAATAACAATTAGTTTTGCTTCTTATTGTCGAAAACAGAAAATAAAATGACAATATTTCAGTGTCCATAAAGTATTTTTCATTGAAAAAACCTGAAGCATATTTACATGAAGGTTACATGTTTTTTCAAAACCATTTTTTATAGTCTTACAAAATCTTGGGGGGTGCATTGGTCCTTTGGCACCCCCCCTGGATACGCCACTGATTTTAATTACGCTATGTTGGAGGGTTTAGGAAAAGGGACTAACTTAGAACGTGTACTTAGTGTAACTTTCTCATATACGTAATATATTGCCTTATTTGGGCAAATTGCTTACACAACTTCACTCCAAGCTGGGTGGGCCTTCTTATTTACGTTATGTATTGCACAGGCAACAACAACTTTGTCCCACATTCGCCACTACAGATAAGAAAGAAACAAACAGAAAATAATAAATGAAAAAAGGTTATTGCACAGAAAGCAGAACACCATTTACTCTTGCAAAAAAAAAAGAAAAAAATTCGGAAATACGATTAAGCAAATGCTGGTAAAAAGCACATCTGCCCTGTTTATTTGTACAAAAAACGAATAACTCTAATCATTAAGGTTTAACTGCGAGACATTTCCAAGTGTCCTCCTCCCGAATGATCTTTTTCTAAGCTCCTATCGCACATTTCAGTGGTGTCGACCGAAAAGGATTTTCGGCTTATGCCGGACAAAAGGACATCGCCCTTAACGAAGGGTCCCGCTCCAATCTCTTTGCCCTTTTACGGCCATTAAGGTCCGGCACTGTCCGAGCCTTAGAGCTTGATCCGGGGATCTGGCCGGACAGGCGATTCGGGGATTATCCTCACCTATAACGCTCGGGCTGCTGTTTCACCGCGACTGCTATTGTCGAGGACCCTAATTTGGTGGTGTGAGGCATTTTGCGGATATCGGAGGCCGTTTTTGTTGTCTCTCGTTAGCGCCGATGATGATTCTGGATTTTTTTTGCTCGGGTGGTTGTTCTCCATTTGTGGACACATGATGCAATTTGATGGCATTGTGACAAGCCGTCAGTTAATTATTTTTGTATATGGAATTTTGTTTTGTATTGAGTGGCACACACACACACACACACACACAAGACTTAAGATTGTTAATATAGGAAATGCTGGCTAATTGCCAATCTAAAATCTTCAAAATACTATAAGACTATACCATAGACCGTATTAGGATTAGCAATGAAAGTTAAAACCAAAGGTTCCAGAGGGTGACGCCACACCACTACGTTGCAGTACTTTCGTTCATCTTTTCCCTAAATAATGATTTGTACTTCGTTTTGTTTACACACAAATCGAAATCTTCAGCAGTTATTTGAATTTTTCTTTTTCTTTGCAATTATCGGCTCTTTCTATGTGTTTCTATTCGAAATGCATTTTTAATATGCTGAGTCGAAGAAGCGTGTCAAGACTTCTTTGATTCGAAGCCGGCTGAATGGTACTTTGACAAGATGCGAAAACTTGCAAATCGATGGCTAGGAAATTCTTGAAAAATTATGGTCTTTATTTTAAAGAATCATTTTGTTATTACTAGGCAAGTAAAATTTATTTTGTTTTGCAAGTGTTTACAAAATTTTGGGAGGACCAAAACAGCTTATTCGCAAGTGTATCAATTTGAACCAAGTTGGATGCAATTGTAGTTTCGAAAAAAACTTAAAGAACTTATAATTCCCTTGTCACTATTTTTGAGGAATACTAATGGGCCGAAAAACATGGTTACTTACCCCCTTCGCTAAACATATATAATTGAAAGGAAAACCCGCTCCGGGCGACGTGGTCATAGATGGCGCATCTACGATTGAACTTGCTAGATTTTTAGCGTTCGATTTGAGTGCAGTTGGTGTTTGCTTATGATTCCCAGATGTCCAGTTAAGGTACATTCGGAATTTGATGTTACTTTAATGCCTCCTCGGGCTTATTACAAACTGCTCTTCTCAAAAGTGCCGATAATAACTTTGGACAACACAAAAATTCAAGAGGGTAATTCTTTTTATTGCACAGGAAGGGAAGGAGGGGGAGAAACGATGTGAGCGTTAGTTCTTGTCAGTTCTTTCTATTCGTATTTTGTACACCGTGAACAGGCTCAACCATTAGAATTTCTAACATTAGTCAATATTTCAAAAATTCGTAAAAGGTGAAAGAAAAATGAATTCGGCTTCTTTAGGTTGTCAAATATATTGTTACAAATCTTGTAAATAGTTGTTGTTTTTCCTGCCTTGCATCATTTTCACTAGTTTTGGTTTTATCTGGCGACATGTTGCAAAAGTATCTGAAGATATCACTTTTATCATTTGTATACCGGCCCTGAAACACTTTGTAGTTTTTACACTTGCCCTAACTTTGATAAGCATGAAGACATTTTTCGCTCGGAGCGGTTTTCCTTTTTATTGCTAGAACTTTCTTGAATGGATTAGTCAAGTTATGAATGAACAGGAATCCGGAGGGTGGCAAAGGGTTAGGCGGAGATCCAGAGGGGGTGATGATGGGGTTGGCTTAAAGCGACCAGAAATGGCCTAAAATTGCATTTTCGGGACTTTTTTTCAATTAATTTGCCTTTCCCCTCATTTGAGCCCTAAAATCGCACCCCCCCCCCTCTTTTTTATAATGACTTCCCACAAAACCAGAAGCTGTGTCTAGTTGCCAAGAGCGTATTTAAGGAGTAGATGCAAACCACCAATCTCCCCCTCCGAAATAAATTGACTAACTACATACTCTCAATAAAAACTTTAACATTTTGAAATATCAACTAGTAAATTTGCCTTAATAATTGGCTTGATCTTAACTACATAAATTCCTATGTACTAGCGAAGGAGGGGCTCTAAATGCTCAAATGTAGACGATCTTAGATGATGTTATGCAAGAGATGCAGTTCAAAGTCCTACCCTCGAAGTTTGAGCTCTAAATACGCAATTGTAGTCTATTTTTGGTAATATTTAAGAGGGCAGAAGGTCTTCAGAACGTGTCTGAAATTGAAGGGCAAAAACCACAATTGTTTGGTCATCTCTGATGAAGTTAGAGAAAGGAAGAGGGTTTGGGACTCTTCAGGAAAAGGATGGGTTTAGGGACTTTCTCTCTTAAAGTTCTCGATATTGAAGTCCTGGAAGCTCAATAGTAAGACTCTCCTCTCAGAATTTTCCAAAATTAAAATACCAGAAAATGCAAGTATAAGCCATGTTTGAGAAAAATTAGAAAAGAATTGGGTTCGAATCTCCTGCCAAAAAAAAAAAGTTTTGAAATTTTAGTTATAAAAATGCAATTATCAACCATCTTTGGTGACAGTTGAGGAAAATAAATGTGATTTGATATTCTCTTCTGAAACATTTTCGAAATTGAAGTCAATAGTATGCATTTTCAGGCCATCTTTGACGACATAAGTAAAGGAATGGAGTTTATGAATAATTCCTTAGAATTTTAAAAAAGGGTAAAGCCCCTTTACTTTTGGAAGTGAGGGGCAGTCGCCCCCTGTATGAGCCACCTGTGTGTGTAAGTGAAAAGAATTCCACGAATGTTTTGTCTAGGTTGACTTTTATGTTGTTCAATCTTGTCCATTTTTCTACAAATCCTTTTCCAAGAACTTTTCAATTATCTCTTTAGCTTTGCTCTGGGGGATGTAGTTCAGATGACGAGGTCATCAGCATAAAGCTTTGACAATGTTTACTCCTTTTTCAGGTAATTGGCGATGAATTGAGTTGGGTTACTTTTGCAGTCATTTTGAAAAGTATTCCAACTCAAATTAGTAGCAATTATCCTTTCCTATTACCTAAAACAGTGCCAAGTAGAATAGGCGCTGGAGCGAGTTGAGTATGCAAAATATGAGGACCGCATTCTGTCAATGGATTTTAGTTGGGGAAAGCTAATAAATTAATAATATGGATATTGCTGGGCTCATTTTTGGTCCATTTTTTTCACACCCCGCCCTCTTATTTGTAAAGAAAATCGAGCGAACATTTATTGATTTTAAGTCATTTTATTGATTTTTTTTTTGTCATAATTTATTTCAAAGAGTGAAAGTAATAGTGGGATGTTTTTTATTAAATAATAAAAATATTTTCTTTTTAATTAATTAAAATTAAACAAGAAAAAATAGCGAATTGAAACAGAATATGTGAAAGCAAGACAAGCAACTACTCATTTGTAGGTTGAAAATTATTATTGATACATTTACACAATGATATACAATATGATCCTGACTTTTCACAATTACAAGCCATTGTTCGACAGATAGGCGTACTTTCACAAGATTGAACTAAAGACTCTGGCAGAGAGGGCTGTCATTTGCTAAGGACGTAGATCAACATTAAGCTTTTCATATCCAAATGAACAGAAATCAATAGGTTGGTTGCAACTGTGTTTGATGAGCATTTCTCCAAATGTTTGCACATAACCCTTGTGCAGCCCTAACAAATACAACAGCTAAGCATCTGAAGTGCATATCACTTTCATTAAATTGAAGCAAAAAACTACGCTTTGAAAAATCAGTTAATATCGGAGTTCGTCAGTTTGTTAGTTTTTTCCTTGAGAAAAGATCTACCTGTGTACGCCATTTTGAAATGTTTTTATTGCTCGTTGTTTAAATTAAGCTTTCCCACTGATTAAGGCGCTGTTTGTGTATAAAGGGTTCAATGTTTCAGCTTTCATACATTGCACTTTACTGTCAAATCTGTTGGTAGTATCGCAACCACTTACAGCTCGTAATGCTGACTAAATGTAGTAAATGCTTTCACTGAGGGATTCAGCAGCTAAATGGCAGCCTAGAAAATACTCCTTTGTTCGAGAATCGTCCAACCACAGACCTAAAAAAAACAATATTTGCTAGTTCTTTCCAGTAAAATGAATACATCTGTATCAACGCTGAGGTTAATAACATGAGGTGATTGGATTCTTAGCGCATAGAATATGTGACTGATCCAATCATATTTCTGAATGACTCAAATGTAGAGCAAGATTTATTTGCATCATTAATGTAGGGAAAAGAAAAAGCTACCACTTGACAAAAAACACAAGCCAAATATTTCACGCAAAATTTTATCATCTATTCAACATACAGAAAACAAAGTTTATATTGTATCAGTTGAGTTTTTAATAGCATCCTCCACAATCATGCAGCTTTCACTGCTGCACGCGATTGCAGAGACATTTTTCCCCAGCATGCCAAGAGGAACTCGGGGCTTACAGAAATCTTTTGATTCATCTGCTGCAATCAGTGATTCTGGACACCAGCCCCAGCAGTACAAGGATTTATCTGAAAAGAGAATAGCTTTAAATTAGGATAAATGTCTAAAATTGGTATAAAAAACTGAACAGATAAAATTACTCGGCTGGTTTTCACTGTAGTGGAGATTCTAAAACAGGACAGCCAAAAAGATTTTTAAAGTATAAATTACACAAATAAATTATTTATAAATATTTTTATATAGGCAACACACACACACATCTTAAGACACCACTTTTGTTACAATATTTCAATGAAGTATACATGAAGTCATTGCGAGACTGATTAAAATTTTAATGATTAGTGTAGAATATGAAAGTTCTTTCTGAACCCCAGCTAAAGCTAATTGCAGAAACCCAGGCCTAGAACAAGAAACAATGCGGAATAAATACGTCAAAATGCAAAATTTAAAAAAAAGTTCAAAAGCACCATTGATTTTCATGAAGTTTTCAGAAATCTTAGTCTTTGACATCTTAAATTTAAAAATGATTTTCAAAAAAAAAAATCTATCATTCATAATTGATGGGAAATTATATTGTTTAAGAAACAATTTTTTTTACTACATACAGTGGTTCTAAAATGTTCTCTCAAACCAATGTTAGGAATAAGTGATTGTCAGTTCCATTTTGCAACCGAAAATTTTGGTTTTATGCCTGAATTTCCAACACTAGGCTAGGGAGAAAAAGAACTAACTTAAAAAAAAAAAAAGTACTGCTGAAGATTTGAAACTAAAAGCTGGAATTAGAAGACAAAAAGGGACCAGTAGAGTACTGTTTTGTGACAATAACTAAGTAAAAATAAGTTTAAATAAATAATCATAATAAACATCGTACCTTTTGTCAATGCTAACGTGAAGTAATCTCCGCAACTGATCTCCGTCACCTCAAAACCCTTCAGGGACTCCACTATCTTCGGCATGCTGTAATCCACGTGGATAGTTCCACATCCCAGCTGCAACTGGCGATTTGATCCCACAGTGTACACCTTCCCATCCTCTGCAAAGCCAGAATACAGACATCACGATTCAAAAGAGTAACTCACACCTTACATTTAGGGACGTAAAGATAATATTTATAAAATTATTATGGATTCAGATCTAGTTAAGTCATCAGAGAAGATGCGTGCGGCATGTGAACTCAATCAGAAAGAAATTTCTTAAGAAATTATTCAGAAATCAGATAGGGCCTTTTCAGTCATTATAGGTATGCGGTAAAATTTTCAGTCTTTCTAGTGTTGAGCCGACAACCGCTATAGCTTAACCAGGAATGCCTTATATTACACAAACATATTTTAAATTACTTTATGAGTAAAATTTTTTGAATTGATTTTAAAATTTTTGCAATATACAGTATAACCTCGATTTAACGATTGCCTATGGACTGTAAAAAATTATCGTTAAATCGAGGATATCGTTAAATCGAGAAAGCATACTTATGAGTTAAACGGATCAAACTATTGAAAAGAAAGTGAATGCTTAAACATACGTTATTTTGCTTCTTTGAGAAAACTGCGCATTTATATTATTTCCAAAGTTATTTCATCGATCTTTGTTTTCTCGTGTTGATAAAATTTCACCTTTTTCGATCTCATATTTTTCGACTGATCACTCTCCTCTCAAGGTGCTAAAAATTTTTGTTTGGAATGCTAGAAGTTTGGACGCTACTGAAGGATGAATCTTTTTACTATTTAAACATGAGGTCTCATGCTGTTGCAAGTAAAATAGTTAGAAAAATATTTTAAACATATATTACTGTATTTTTGACGAGAGTTAATTTGGCCCTGCCCTATATCATCGTTAAATCGAGGAAAGCTATCGTTAAATTGAGGTCGTTTTAACATTAAATTCAAGGCATATAAGTCGGGACCAATGAAATGTATCGTTAAATTGGGGAAATCGTTAAATCGGGTATCGTTAAATCGAAGTTATACTGTATATATATATATAGAACAAACCCACGGAGGCCACAGGTTCCCCATCTCTGACATAGACCAATAATGAACCACTCACCACACAAGAACACAGTGTGTGCCACTCCCCCACTGACAGAGGTAAACTTCTCGTCTCGCAGGGGGGAACATTGAAGGGGTGTGAAAAGGCGTATATCCTCCTTCTGCCGACCCCCCTCACCAGTATCCATGGCAAGCTTGTTGTGCCTACATTGTTTCAAAGAAGACATGAAAATTGAGAGAGCTCAAGAAGAAAGCAGTATTGCAAGTGTTAAACAACTTTCTTTCTATTCAGTACACAAAATTGCAAAAAATAATTATTTTCTCTATACATTAAAAAAAAGTAAGCTCTACGATACTCTGAAAGGATGTTTGTAGCTGGCCTGCGTCCAGGCAGCCCCATAGCACCTACAAACTTGAAACTGGGTACAAAATTAGTTCGAACCCCGTAGATTTACACCTCGGAGCCATTGTTTTTAATTTCGAAGCTTTTTTTAAAATAATTTTTAAGCATAAATTTCCCATGCTCCACCAAA
The DNA here is from genome assembly GCA_038373865.1 of Uloborus plumipes. Classification (NCBI taxonomy): domain Eukaryota; kingdom Metazoa; phylum Arthropoda; class Arachnida; order Araneae; family Uloboridae; genus Uloborus; species Uloborus plumipes. Next base: position 26,038 of record JAXGGA010011349.1, read on the forward strand.
TTAGGTGGCAAAAAAATCCCCCCACACCCCTTATGTTGGATATCACTGGAAAGAGATTTTTTTCCTGAAAAAGAAGATGTTTGTTCCATTTCTCTCTGTTAAATGGAACAGAAGGTAGAAGTGATTCTTTTTTTCGCCTTTTTTCAAGGCTCACCTCGAGCAAAATTATATTACATTCAACCAAACGGCTCCAAAACTTTTCCAACAAGGTCGTGTTCGACAAGTAAAACCAGTGACTCTTTGTTTTTTGTTTGGGATAGATATTTTACAATGTTTTTAAATTAGGTTCATATTTTTTCATTTTTTATATCAGGATGGAAAGGGGGGAGTCTCTTATTTGTTTGACGAATTATTCTAAATTATAAAGGAGATACTGTGCTTGTAAAGGGTGTGTAAGCATTTCAGTTAAAGAAAATGCTTATTTTACATCAAGATGGGGGGGGGGGGATTATTTTCTTTTTCAGCTGGGACGCCGTTTTCAGTGGCATATAGTCGATTTGACTTCAAACCACAAGAAGCAGATTGGTGATCGAGCCGCTTAAGGCGGTGAGGTAGTTGTAGTAAGCGAGGAACGGAGGTTGGTGAGCGAAGCAAGCAGGGGCGGAGCCCCCTAGTTATATTAAAAGAAACAAATGAATGTTTTTAATATAAATATTTTCTTTAAAATTTAAATAAAATGTTCCTGTTCTTTTCAAAGACCTAAAAAACTTCAGCTATTAATTAATTAACATTCATAAGTACACCTTAATGTTAAATATATATTTTTAACTATAACAAAATACTTCATAATTCAATCATCTTCACAATGTAATGAAAAACCAATTTTAATGCTGATGTATGATATTCAAATCAAATTGAGTATAGATGGTATAGTAATACACTATAGATACTACATAAAAATAGAGGAAAAGGAACAAATTGAGATGATAGTAATTTTCTTCAAAATACAGTAGCCTTCGCCAATTGGATGCTCTCTAGGAGACTGATTGTGATGACAGTCAGTAGAATAATAGTAAATAATTCACAATCATGATAAGTCTGTTAGAACATGGTGCTAATTGCACTCTTTTTATTAATATTTAAGTTCTTGCTAAGTTGAGTGCCAAAAGCAAAAAAAGCAAAATTCTTAAAAGTAATTTTATCTAATAGCTGACACCTCCTAATATTAGACAAAGCTTCATGTCCCGTGACTGTCCGCTATTCGTAGGTACTTTATATATTTATAATTAAAATAACTCCAGAGCAAAAATTAAAATATTTATCACATTGAATTGTACATTTCAATGTACAACAAATATCCAGCCTTAGCTAGCTGACATATTTTGAGAAAAAATAAATATGACTTCCTTACTGCTGTTACTAGATGCAATAAACAAATACTTTGCTGACAAATAAAATTAACTTCCCTGGGATAACACTCATGAGCTCTGCACTTAAGGATAGAAACTGCATTTAAGGTTTAAAATTTTAGATGAGCAGTTCAGTAACATTTATTGTGTTTAACGAGCAGACTTCTGCCCTTAATTCACGAAAATAAAACTCTTTCTATTTAGGAGTAGAAAATTTCTATTGCCTCATAATTAATGTAATAGGAAAAGGTTAATTAATTTTCAACCGTGAACAAATGTACGGGATACAATGAATTAAGTGTAAAATGACATACTCTTACATACTTATACAGTGCAAAAGAAATAATTTTATCAACATGAAATTAAATGGAAAAGGTTAGGAATTTATTTTAAACCCCTGACATTTTGAAAATTAAAAAAAAAAAAAATAGTGACTAACTTGACTACTACCGAATGTTACCATTGACTACTACCAAAAATTTTGAAATTAGATAGTTTATAGTGAGAGATTTTGAAGAGATAGTGCTCAAGTGGCAATAAGTTCCACAGGGACTAAGCAAAAGTATGAAATAAAGATTGTATTGAATAAAAAGTAACTAGTAAAATTTAGAATTTTCAGGGAGCTGCTTTAGGGTTTAAGGACAAAATTATTTAAATCAATAATTTATTCTTAACACCAATTGATTTAAATAATGATAAAATTGTTGATTTAAATCAATTGATTTATACCATTACCCCTACAGCAATTCACTCCAACAAAACCTTTCATTTAAAATTCAGTTCCATACACCACAAGTTTAATCATCCATTTTTATACCAAAAGAAGACAATAAATAGTAATCTATGACGTTAACTTGAATAAAAAATTGTAGAACTCCAAGTAGAACAACATAACTTGTGGTGCCTGAAGGTGATGGAAGTTTCGCTTTTACTCCTTTGCTGACATTGCATACTAGAGAATATTATTTGTGGGAAGGTCAGATCAGTGTCAGAAATAAGTGGCCATTACTCGCATTTTATGAACAAAGGTTTTGAACTGCATTTTAAATTATTCATTCCTGACTCATCTTGATCAAGAACCCCGACTGACTCAAAGAATACATTTGTATAAATGCATCCAATTTCACATTAAAAACATTTTTTCCTGTATATTTAAAAATTTTCTTAAATATGCTATAGGCAATATGTAGCATTCTTATTTAATTTAAAGGGCCAGGGGGAAAAAGATGAAAGTCACTTTTTCGTCAATTTTGAGATATTAGCGCTATTTAGGGGTTATGAAGGACTAGTATTATCTGGTAAAATAACAAGGGGGAAAAAGATGAGAAGCGACCAAAATGTGCATGAAAACTCGAAAAACTACATAAGGAGTTACGAGAAATAAAACTTTGTTATTTGTTTTTCTCGAAATTGCTTTTTGGTCACTTTCATCTTTTTCCCCCCTGGCCCTTCATTTCTTTTCTTCAAATATTTGGACACATCTTTAAATTTCACTCATTAAAAATGTCCATTAAATTGCTCCTTTGGATGCCTAAAAAATTATACTAGGCCTCATAATGTGTCCTAGATTTAGATTCTTAATTCTAATTCTGTGTTCCATAAAAGATATTTTTCTGCCGCTAACCATTAGGAATCAAAGCATGATTACCTATTGTTCCCACAGGCCAGGATGGTCATCTCTTTGGTGACTATGAATGAGCAGTCCTTCCCACAGAACACTCGATCCGGAACCAGCTTGGAAGAGAATTTTACCGACAGTGGCAATGCTTGAAACTTGATTTTGTTCAACCCAAGGCACCCTGTTGGAAAAAAATTGAACTGAATGAAACCCATTTTCCAGACAAGTGGCACTGTCATAATTGATTCAAAAATTGAAAAAAATAAAAAATTATAAAAGAGAAAAGCTGTTTTAAGTTCTTGTGGATTCTTTGCTTCAGTGCTCAGCAAAAACAGCAAGAAAGCAGTCTTTTTTGCTTTCATGTACAAAGTAAAGGAATAAGTGCAATCATGAATTATTTTTATATCAATTTATTTCAACACACAGACAACGTATCCTTATTGCTAATCTTACTGAATCTTTGAATGACTGCTGCATGAGTATCTAATACTTCTTTACCACGCTATCCATTAAACTTTTCGTAATAGAATACATTTTTGAAAAATTCCTGCCACATCCTTTGTATAATAGTTGAAAATTCCAAATGAACAGCAATTAAAAGAACAGAGTGAATAAGATTCTTTAATACATAATTTGTATGCCATTGACCACTAAGCTCTTGAGATATAAGTTCATTGCTCATTTTAGGAAGAAGAATCAATAAAAAGCCATAGTTCGGAATTGCACTCTAAAATTGAGATTAATACCCAAGACATTTAGTCACACTAATGAAAGTTGAAGAAAATTACAAAAAAAAGGCACTGTTGATAAATAGAGAACAACAAATATTTTCAAAAAGTTAGTTAAATATAGGGTAGTTATTTTGATAGCATAACACGCATATTATGAAATGTGAAATGAAATCACATAAAAAGTTGTAACAAATAAAAAACTTTTCATAAAGCTGAAATTGCTATAAAATCACCAAACTTTCTTTTTACAGCCCTTTCACAGTTAAAAAACTTCAATGGAAAAAATACATTTACCATTTTTAAAGTAGATATGACTCAAACATCCCCCAAACAATGTTAGCTTGATAGAGTAATCCAACAAGTTAAAAACACTATTACGAAAGAGAGGTAAAATGCCAAAGTTGATCCTCTCAAGATGGCTTCATAGCTTGACAAACGTGCACGGGAGAAAAGCATTGAGAAGTCACATGATTACCCCCACTTCAATACTCTTAGATCTTTATGATTGCTCCTAAAGTCTAATACGCTGTAACACATACTTTCTCAAATTTAAATCAACTGAGTGGTTGAAACTCCAACAACAGTGAGCAGTATTTGAAATTTTAGCTTCTTTCTCAAATGCATAATTTTCACGTTCTTTTATTAGAATTTTCAAAGATCAAACCATGTGATATATCTCAAAAGGATTTCATTAAAACGGGTGGGGAACCACAACTCACTCAACTTTTGAGAGGCACAAAGAGAACTAAACAGAATCAAATTATGAGTTCCAGTCAATGAAAAAGTACATAAAGAATTAATATTTACCACGATTTCCATGTCCCCAGGAAAAAACTTCATTTTCATCAGACACAGCTAACACGTGCTTTGAGCCACAACTTACGGACCTTACATTGTGACTGAACATTGCTTCAATCACTCTGGGCTGAAAAATAAAAGGAATAATTCAAGCTATCAAAAGTAGAATATACTACTAAAATAAGAAATTACGTTAAGGAATGTACAAAATGGTTATAGATCTGATACACATATATAAAAGGATCATTCTACAGTATGTACACATATATATGCATTAACACTATATCCCTTAAATTTCAGCAGATCTACCCAGGTACTGGACACATTTTACTACGAGAAAATTGCCTTAAAATAAGCTTCAAAGAAATATTTAAAATTAGAAGAGACGACATTCAGCTCTTTCTTTTTTACTTTAGTCTACACATATACAGGTATCGTAATATGCAAAAATTATTTTTTCCTAGTGAGGCTGTTTTGAGTTAAATACAATCAAAAACCCACAAGTTTTGAAAATTTGAAAAATATCAGGGTCCTCTTCTCTTAAAAAAATTAAATTTCGGACAAACTTTGTACCACATATTTTTTTTTCATAGTATAAATTTTCACTATGTGTCAAATTGTTTTCGTGGTGTTGCATTTTAGCTGAAATAATGCAGGTTAAACTAGCACAAAAACTGATAAAAAAACATACTTTGAGGCAGCTTAACTGAGGAAAGCTACAATCCCCAACTAAACTTACTATGAAGTCATCATCACTAGAGATAGTACAATCAATAAATATAAACATAACCCTGTGGTAGTGCAATACACCGCCAACTCGACCATTTCGATCCATGGACAGCTGTTTCGAGCTTATTCTGCTCTCATCAGCATGGAATACGAATTAGTCGAATTGGAGGTAAAAATCCTCTTATATAGCAAAGAGAGCCAAAAAAACTGGTAGCTAATTCGTATATTCGACTAATTCGCTATTCGACTAATTCGTATTCCATGCTGATGAGAGCAGAATAAGCTCGAAACAGCTGTCCATGGATCGAAATGGTTGAGTTGGAGGTGTATTGCATGTTTCTGCCTTAGCCCTTGCTTAGGGGCGGTTACTCACTGCTTTAAACCTTGCGCTCTGCCTAAAAAATTTACGAGTTGCACCGTACTAAGTGCAGTCGCTCGCTGGTATTTCTAATTTCACATTAGCTACCAGTTTTTTTGGCTCTCTTTGCTATATAAGAGTATTTTTACCTCCAATTCGACTAATTCGTATTCCATGCTGATGAGAGCAGAATAAGCTCGAAACAGCTGTCCATGGATCGAAATGGTCGAGTTGGCCGTGTATTGCATGTTTCTGCCTTAGCCCTTGCTTGGGGCGGTTACTCACTGCTTTAAACCTGTGGTAGTGTTTCTCTAAAGAACTATAGCACACTGAAATGCGACCTTAAGTCATTTTGCTTAAAAAGTGCTGCACGATCTAAGTTTGAGATTTTTCACCAAGCGAAAAAAAATTTTTGGAAGCTCAAAATTTCAGAATGTTCACTTCTCATGACCTACTTTCACACATAAAAAATGAGGAAAATAAAAAAATATCACTGCCAAAATTTCCCCTTTTTATTGTCTGAATTTCAAAATAATGCTCTTAAATCAATTACCTCAAATATGTCAGTTTCAGATACGTAACCAAGACCACCAGAAGATGCTTTTCCAAAAGAAAACAGAACACCATTTTCTGAAATTGTAAAACAGAGAATAATAAAAAATTAACAACAGTACAAATTAACACTATTCATACATATATCATACATTTTAAAATCCGTTTTCAAATTACTTTTTCCATAAACATTACCTAGAGCTATCACTAAAAGAATGGGGGGGGGGGGGACATAAAGCACTTGTCCTCTAGTCATTCACACAACGATACAACATATAGTTCAAATAATAAACAAAACATAACAAGCATTTACATGTGAAACAAAACATAACTTGATACCTTCAGATGGAAAACTTACAATTACGACTAAGACATTTGTTTAAAATTACCAATTATAGTGCAGTAATGATTTTCTTGAAGTGAAGTGAATTAGAAAAAACCGTGAAACAAAATAAATGACGACCAAAAGCTTGAGCATTATTAGCTGGTCAAGAATTACTTAAATGAAATGGATTTATTTTTCTAAATTATACATAAATGACAACAGATTGTAAAATAACTCCAAAACAGATTTATATCATAGAAATATATATACATTATATCAGGGGTGATTGTGAGTTCATAAAAAAATACCTGAAAGTTTTAAAGAAAAAGTGGGGGGGGGGGGGGGTTTTTTTAAAACCAAGGCCCTATTACTTAAGCACACACCTAATTTTATAATTATACATACATAATAATTAATTTCCTTTCATAAACTAACACATTTTATATATTCAAATAGTTTTTAGTCAAAATATTGTATGCATTTAATTAAATAGTAAATGAGTAATAACGTTACTTTTGAGCTGGTGATGAGCAATTATCTCCAAAAAAATATTTTAAGGAGAAAGCAAAAGTCTAACAGAATTACTGTTTGTTGTGCGAAAGCATTTATAAAGTAATGAAAGTTGCATTTGTTACATTTTGTTGCATTTCATTTATTTGTCTCCTAACTAAGGGTAATAAGCATCAAAAGTTCAAAAGTGAGAAAAATTCGATTCTCATATCGGATGCAAATAAAATAATTTACTAAGGTAAAAAATCAATTAGAATTTTCATCTTAACATTTCTATTTGATGAATATTATTAATAATTATCGGTATAATCATCGAAAATTCGAAAAAGAAAAAAAAATCCTGAGGCGGGAAGATAAAAGCATTATTAAAAATATTTTACTTCCGGTATTTTCGAACATTAAAATACCAGAATCGATCATGAAAATACCGGAAATCCGGTAAAATACCGGAACACAATCACCCCTGCATTATATATTAAACAAGACAACTTACAGAATTCATAAACCTATAATTCTCATTTAAAGTTAAATTGTTAAAAAAAATTGATGAATATTAATTCAAAGAAATTAGAAATCAAAGCATTAACAATGACAGGTAATTTCCCTCTGCAATGAACCAATATTTCACCAAGAGAGAATAAAAATGAGGCTAATTAGCTCATAAAAATAAAACAAATAGGCTATTAAAAGAATTGGGTGGAGGGGGGGGGGAGATAAAACATACTGAATGGGTGATTTGATATGTAATGGCCTTTCACACAACATAACAATTTCTTAAAATCTATCTACTGTACATTAGGGTGGGCCGAAAATGACTTATTTTTTTTTTCGATGACGAGATATGCGGAAAAGGTGCCATTGGGGGCACAAAGCACTCACAAAAAATTTGAAATTTTTTGCACATTTTCTTGATCTGCCGCAATCGCCTTGAAGTTTCGGAAAAATGCTAATTTTTGATGTTTTTCGTAAAATTTGTCAAAAATTTTTTTTTAATATTTTCAGTGATAGGTGTAACTTAAAAGATACTATTAGGGGCACTAAGTTCACATAAAAAATTTGAATTATTTTGCTCCATTTCTTGATCAGCCATAAACGCTTGGGGGTTTCAGAAAAATTGCTAAAATTGGATATTACAGCAAAATTTGTGAAATTTTTTTAAAAAATTATTTTCGGTAATGGGGAGAGCAAAAAAGGCTCACTATTATCATTAAATTAACATTAAAATTGAATTGTAAATGATATTTATTTAATTTGTCACAAATACGGGGAAAATTCGGAAAAAATGTTTTTTTTTTTAATGATCCAATTTATTTATTAATTTTTAAGCTTTATAAAAATTCCGTCCAAGTGTTGAGAGACAATTTAGGAGTCTGAAATGAGAAGTAGTTTATCAAATAATCTGCATTTTTATTTTTAAAATTCGTTAGAGTTACAAATTAGTTATTTATTACTATTGAATTAAAAAAAATGTGTTAACTGAAAGTGCTTCACAGTTCTCAGCTTATTGCGCATCCAAATATCTTGCAAAATAATCCAGAACTCAACGCGAGGAGGTGGCTGCACGAGTTCCACCAGCCCTCCACCTAAAAATATTATATTCACATTGTTTTGCATTCTTCATGCAACAAAGTCCTTCTTCGAATTAAACGTTGACATTTTTATCCTGGATTGTATCTTTGCTCTGACGAAGGTATCTCTGTCCTCATGGCCACATACGTGCATTGCCGCTTCTGTCACTACTTTAATTGTTCTTTCCACAGCTTGCGTGTGACTTGGAAAGCGGACTGAAGCTTCATCTAAAACCAAGTCTGATTCTATGTTTATCTCAATCTATTCGAATGAAAGATTCTTTGTAATTGGAGATTCACTAAGATCTGTTGAGAGCCAGTCGATGCAGTCGTAGTACTCAGTGGCCATAAAGTTCAGTTTTAGAACCTTAAATGTCTCAGTCACCTTATCTCTTTCTTCTTTGAAAGGCGGCATTGTTTAATCCTTTTCCAAGCCAATATTCTGATTTCTTTGTTTTCGTCTGTCGCCATTGCTAATACTATATTCTCAGGATGGCTATAGTATGCATTTCTTTGAACCACCGCATGCACTATCGTCTTTAAGTCATCAGGGAGGAAGCTTAAGAGTAGAATGACGTAGTAAGAGTTTATGCGCAGAGTATGGTTCTCAGTGAGGAAGCTACCAGGGTGAGCAGATGGACCGAGACATTTGTGGAAAATAGTTCTGCTCTCAAACTTCCTCCCTGATGACTTAAAGACGATAGTGCATTCGGTGGTTCAAAGAAATGCATACTATAGCCATCCTGAGAATATACTATTAGCAATGGCGACAGACGAAAACAAAGAAATCAGAATATTGGCATGGAAAAGGATTAAACAATGCCGCCTTTCAAAGAAGAAAGAGATCAGGAGACTGAGACAGTTTAAGGTTCTAAAACTGAACTTTATGGCTACTGAGTACTACGACTGCATCGACTGGCTCTCAACAGATCTTAGTGAGTCTCCAATTACAAAGAATCTTTCATTCGAAGAGATTGAGAGAAACATAGAATCAGGCTTGGTTTTAGATGAAGCTTCAGTCCGCTTTCCAAGTCACACGCAAGCTGTGGAAAGAACAATTAAAGTAGTGACAGAAGCGGCAATGCACGTATGTGGCCATGAGGACAGAGATACCTTCGTCAGAGCAAAGATACAATCCAGGATAAAAATGTCAACGTTTAATTCGAAGAAGGACTTTGTTGCATGAAGAATGCAAAACAATGTGAATATAATATTTTTAGGTGGAGGGCTGGTGGAACTCGTGCAGACACCTCCTCACGTTGAGTTCTGGATTATTTTGCAAGATATTTGGATGCGCAATAAGCTGAGAACTGTGAAGCACTTTCAGTTAACACATTTTTTTTTAAATTCAATAGCAATAAATAACTAATTTGTAACTCTAACGAATTTTAAAAATAAAAATGCAGATTATTTGATAAACTACTTCTCATTTCAGACTCCTAAATTGTCTCTCAACACTTGGACGGAATTTTTATAAAGCTTAAAAATTAATAAATAAATTGGATCATTAAAAAAAAAAAAAAAATTCCGAATTTTCCCCGTATTTGTGACAAATTAAATAAATATCATTTACAATTCAATTTTAATGTTAATTTAATGATAATAGTGAGCCTTTTTTGCTCTCCCCATTACCAAAAATAATTTTTTAAAAAAATTTCACAAATTTTGCTGTAATATCCAATTTTAGCAATTTTTCTGAAACCCCCAAGCGTTTATGGCTGATCAAGAAATGGAGCAAAATAATTCAAATTTTTTATGTGAACTTAGTGCCCCTAATAGTATCTTTTAAGTTACACCTATCACTGAAAATATTAAAGAAAAATTTTTGACAAATTTCACGAAAAACTTAAAAAATTAGCATTTTTCCGAAACTTCAAGGCGATTGCGGCAGATCAAGAAATTGTGCAAAAAATTTCAAATTTTTTGTGAGTGCTTTGTGCCCCCAATGGCACCTTTTCCGCATATCTCGTCATCAAAAAAAAAAAATAAAAGTCATTTTCGGCCCACCCTACTGTACATAGAATCATACATAGCATGCAGTGTTGTTTCTTTGAACAACATATTCTTTTTCAGTAATTTTGAACAGACATTTTATGCCAGAAAAACTAATTTTCAATGATCATGTGAACAAAACACAGGTACAAAAGTAAAAATTACGAGTTGAGAAAAAGAACAAAGTTGATCACTAGAATTACACTTACCAGACAAGCATATAGCAAAGTCATCACCACATGATACAGATGTAATCTTCTCAGAGAATTTGTCTATAAGAGATACTACAAATTCAGGCGTATTGATACTTTTTTCTCGAACAGTGGCCTCTTGTACCTAAGGCATAGCAGTCAAAGGGTAAATAGCTAGCATAATATTTCTCTCATCTTAATTTTATCTGGTATTAAAAGGAAGAATGGACCACAAGTTTAAAAATACAAATGAAAGTAAATTTTGAGAAAGTTAAAAGATGTGCATTAACAGCTTTTTGAATGAAATAAATAAACAAACAAAATCTATACTATTCAGATAAATACAGCTAAGTCCTGCAAGTCTGACGCATGTGTTTAATGTTGGCATGTTTAAATTCACAATTGTTTGAAAAACTTAAATTGAGCTCAAAAACTTTTGAAAAAGCGGATTTCCACAATAATGGGGAAAATTTCCATGGTTCAAACTATATATTTGAAAAATATGAAAATGTTAAACTCTTCAAAAAGTTTGCATTGTTCTTACACTTCATTACAAACAATTTGCAGAACATTACCTTTCATTATTTGATTGTATTAAGAAATACTCCTGAACTACACTTGTTAGAGACTTAGTCTACTTTATTTTTAAAAACTTTCATCACTAATTTCTACAGATATACAAAAACAAACTGAGCAATTTTAAAATAATCTTACCACAGTTGAGGTAGCAGAAGTTTCCCAAGATATCAGGGTTCCATTTTCCGTGAGCCCCAATTTGTGACTCGATCCCATAGAAATCATTTTGGTTTTGTGTTCGGGAATGGATGGCAGCAGAAAAGCTTCCAATGACTCAGACTCACTCGCAAACAACCAGACATTTCTGACCAGACTCTGTTTGGCTCTGGAATGACCAAACCCTTTGTGGCCATCCTCTGTAGCAAACAGAAATGTTTATTATTAGAAAATTAAAGTTTCCAAGTGAATGAAACAGAATCACATGAAAGCAAAAGCTTTCACATTTGTGAACTCAGAAAGATTACACTATTTTCAAGAAAACAGCAACATAAGAGCCTAATCTTTTTTAACCAAGAAAATTATTTAAAAAAAAAGTAACATAAATTGTAAAACAAGTCAATTACTTCGATTTCCAATTACATTATGAAGAAACGCCGTCTTATTAGTAAAATAAGAATAAAAAATATGTAAGAATAAATGGCTTATTTTGAAACTTTTTGGCGTATTTTTTTGAGCACGTTAAACTAGAGAATTAATAGACACATGCAATGAAAAAATGCTCAACCTTTTTCAACCCACGGACGGCAACCCATGTTCAAGAAATTCTCATGAACCAGAATATAAAAATATTTGAAATTTAAAAAATAACATGGGAAAATATGGAGAAGGAAAGAAAATTGAAAACCAATAATAGTTATCATTACTTGATGCTGTTATTTTATTAAATGCATCTGTTTGAAGAAACGAATTTTTCAATATTTGGCTCTAAATTTAAAATATTGTCATTAATCATGCATTTTGATTTGCAACATCAAACAAAACAACAGGCAACACAGCTCAGCTTTGCAGGCCTGATGTAGCCTGTGGGCCATAGGTTGGGCCCCACTGCAATAAAGAAAAAAATTTCACTTGATTTTGATGGTGGTGAAGAGAAACAGGTTGAAAAAATTCCTTTATCTTAATCCCGAGATTAAATTAAATTTTGCAAATTTAACAATTTCAATTGAGCAATAACTATGAGCTCAAGCTGTTTTTTTAATGGTACAGAAGAGAAGAAAAACATTCATGAATTAAGCTTTTCTCCGCAGAAAATCACTTCCGGGTTCATATTTAACCCATTTATGCCCAACAGTCTAAAAATGGGACGCTTCTTAGTTACTGCATACAAAAACCTGTAATGGGTATATCATTTTACTAAAGTTGTTTTTCACAAGTTAAGTAGTCCTTCTTCTTGAGAAAACCAGTTAGAGCCACTATTTGGACATTAGAGTTTATTTATTGACAGCTATTTTCAGACAAATCAGTTAAGCAACGATCCAGCATGGGTACCCGCAGAATTTTTTTTTTTTTTTTGAGAACTTATTTCTCATAAAATTAAACTATTTTAAAACGACTTGCTTAAAATTGATCAGAGATGCCTTCTGTAATGTTACTTTGCAAAAGTCAAGTCAAGTAAGGTCGTATTTTGCCCACATATCTGCAAAATATCCCATAAACAGGACGTTAAATAACTTAATAAATATGGCAAAGGCGAAATATTTCAAGCCTAAAATGTATGCAAACCATTTCAAGTAAGAGTTTTAAGCAGATAAAAATTGAAAAAAAATGTTAAAAAAAACTTGGGCATAAATGGGTTAGTTACAGAAATAAAAAGGAAAGAGTTTTGAAGGAGTAAAATGAGATTCTGAAGGACTTTTACCATAATTTGAAATAAATTTACTTTGAATTTGCATCATAGCATTTAAAACTTTCTTTTAAATTATCATTTAAATTGAAACCAAAATAGCTAATTGTTTAATTTTTTGAAAAAAAAAAAAAAAACAATTTTTCCGAATCCTGGAAACATTTATAAGTTAACCCCCTAATACAAACTAGCAGAGTCTGAGAGGTCTGCAAAATGACTTAAGTTTTTAAGTTAATCATTACTGTGAGCTTCTTAGAAAATAAAATCTAAAAATGCAATTTATGTTTTTATTTTCTATGTTAAATATTAAATTATCTTATTATTGACAGCTACTTTAATATACGTTTTGAAAAAACAATGTGAAAAAAAATCAGCATAAGAATGTTTAGATACCGTACATTCTTAATTCTTATAATAGCAGACTTGAACATGCCTGTCTGTTGTCAGAACATGTTTATAGCCACCCTTGAAGACGAACATTGCTAGAATGATTAAAGTTGAACTAAATTTTAAAAATATACCAATTTCCTATGAATAAAAACATGTTTCATACTTGAAGTTGAGTCTCTATCAGACAAGCTTGAATTTGCTGGAGACACTTTGGTTTTGACATGGGATCTATGTGGAGAGAAAAACAAACATGTTTGAGAAATGAGATGCAAATGAGTCTTTTAAAAAAGGATACAACTTTTACAAATGTCAATAATTAACCAGGTTAGAGTGCGCTCAGATTAAAATGTTATTTGATTTTTTTTTACTCCAGTAAAATTAAAGACCAGGTACATTGTCAAATTTAAATTTATTCCTTTACAATCTTGGTCAGTTTTTATTATTATTATAATTATTTTACAATCCGATTTAGGTTAAACTTTTTATTATTATTATTTTTGGCCTTTCCTTTTCAAAATAATGGTCAAGGGCAAAATGACAGCTCTAAGTCATTAATTAGAAAGAGAATTTTTATCAATATACCACTGGGAAATGACATAAAATGTACATCTACCAAAATATCATTGAAGCAAAAGTATTTGGCACAAGAATGTGTTTTGATGAAAATATCACTTAGCCTATCACCTAAAAATGACTATTTTCAAAGAAAATTCAAAGAAATTATTTCATATTCTAGGCCACATTATTTTTCTTCCTAGGTTTGAAAAAAATATTTTAACAAGTCCTTTTTTCAAAATCAAAGCCATTTGTTGAATTTGCGATTATTTAACAATGAACTTAATTTTCTTTTTAAGTACAAAAACGCTTATTTATTTTTTACCCGACTACGGCAAAGCCTAAAGGAAGGGTTATGTTTTTATCAGTCTGGCTATGTTTGTGGTTAAGGATGTTCCACCTTAGCTCCTAAACTATTCATTCGATTTTGATGAATGAGGTGCCAATCGATTCGTTTTCGAGTCTCGAGTGTCATAGGCTACTTTTTATTAAAATTTAACAAGAGGAAAGATCGATTATTCCTAGACAAGCACCGATTTTTACCGATATTTTCGGAGCTTAGTGTGTTCAACAATGAATTTCCAGTGTAAGGCTTACCTAGATTTTAGCATGAAATTAGTTCAAAGCAATATATATATAGAAGATAGTTATTAAATATTGTTTCAATTCATTATTTGCACTTGCATTTTTCCAGTTAACTTGAATTTCAAGGTTTTGTTTGACAACACTTGATTGTATGACATTTATTTAATGTATATTCATTTGCTAATATACAGTGGAGTAAAATAAAAAAGTTTTAAAAACCTGTAACCCGACTACAAAAAAGCTCTAAAAAGTCAGAAATAATAACAAGTTTAAAAAACTATAACCCGACTACAAAAAAAAAAAAAGCACTGAAAGGTAAGAAACAAGGTAGGTGCTATTTAATATCATCGTCTTATTAAATAAAACAAGACGTTTGATATCTTAGCTATACCTGTTTATTTAGTTCTACGACTTGAACCCTCTGCAAGTTCCACATTAACAACATAATTCAATTCAAATGCTGTAGTCGTGCGTTGTCAACTACAGAAAGCAAGCATTTAAACTTGATACACAAGCAAACATATTAGTTTGATCTATATATATATACAAGAATGGTAAATTAGGTTATAATGTTATTCTATCAAATTGTTTTTCTGTAGTTGACAACGCACGACTACAGAATTTGAATTGAATTATGTTGTTAATGGGGAACTTGCAGACGGTTCAAGTCGTAGAACTAAATAAACAGATATAGCTAAGCTATCAAACGTCTTGTTTTATTTAATAAGACTATGATATTAAATAGCACCTATCTTGTTTCTTACCTTTCAGTGCTTTTTTTTTTTTTTTTTTGTAGTCGGGTTATAGTTTTTTAAACTTGTTATTATATTCAAATAAAACTGAGTTAACAGCAGGATCTAGCATGATACCAAATTTTGTTGCAAGAGCTAGAAATGAAAATTTCAGAGTTTTTAGAAGCAGTGAAGAAACGCATTCTTACTTTCTAGTGCATGGAATGGAGCCAAGTGTCAACTGTAACTGGAATATCATGTTTATCATGACCGGCTGACACATTATCTGCGCGGCAGTGGGCCTCTGACTCGGGTCCAGATTCAGCAGACTCATCAACAGGTTCCTCAGTTCCAGGCTGTAAATATCGGACACCGGTGCGAAAGATCCCTGGATAATCTTCAAAACCATTGCCGACAGGGCCTAGAGAATCACAAAATACATGATATAAAACATACAGAACTATTGTAAAATTTTGAAGACCAGCAATCTAATATAATAATCTATCATTTAAAAAGTAATATTAGCATGGCATGGTTTTGTATGAAATACTTTGTACACAAACATTTGCTCCCAATAATATAAAACTGCAAACACTCAATAAAACAAAGCCTTTAAGATAAATTAAAATGAAAAGAGCAAAATACAGGAATTTTGTGAAAGAAATTGATGCAATACATTAGGAGTGTGCGGTGGTCTAATCAATAAGGAGTAAAGCCTAACCGGAAGGTTTGATTTATTCAGGGTTCATACTCAAATTTGAAAATTAAAAGTAAGGAGTTTTTAAGGAGTTTTACAGGAGTTCATTTCAATTTTTCAGGACTTTCTCACTCGAAATACTTATTTTTCAGCAACATATGGGTCATTCCAGCGAAAATGGTACAAATCATGTCTGAAACTCTTTACTTAAGATTATCAATTTAAATAATTTCCACCAACACTAATCATTTTTTTTTATTGAGTTTCCATTTATTTTTATTTGTGTATAATGAAGTGTAAATAACTAGTACATGACTCATTTATGAAAGGATTTTAAATATTTTGATCACTTTGTGTAACAGAGTGGACAAATAAGCCTTTAAAAATATCTTTATAATCACAAAGAAAAGTTAGAATCATAGAACAAACATAAAGTGGAATAAACAGCCTAAAACTGTAAGTCTGTCTGCAATTTCAAGAAAAAATCTATTTTTTTCATCATGAAATCGACTGTAACAGAGTGGACATCCAACAGTTCAAATTAACTATCATAAGAAAAGAATGAGGCTCACCCTGGTTGTTGACTACATAATTCAATGTAGCAAGCTAATCACGGCAGTTATACTACCTATATTTTTTTTAATATATCAGATTGAATGCAATTATTTATTTTACTTTCAAAAGGGTTGTAACA
>JAXGGA010011350.1:0-42828 GCA_038373865.1 Uloborus plumipes
TACTCTTGGATAGTAGAAATTATACTATTTTGTATTATATATTATAATTAATATGTTAATTTTAAGAACATAAATTTTGTTGTGTAGATGTAAAATTAATTGACTCAAATTCAAATTTAAATGAAGGGGGGGGGGGTGAAATACTACCAGCAATTTTCCGGAAAATGAAATGCATAAGTTTAAAATTTTTTGCATCGTTTTGGTTTAATTGTAAATTAGTTGTACTCCCCAGCATTATTGGGTGCACATCTAAATGGGCCATTCCATGAAAAAGTAGCAATGTTGTCCTAATGTGATATCTCATATAATTCAATAAAAAGTGACAATTTTGCATGTTTATAATTTTTTAAGCAATTGTTTTTTCATTACCCGTTTAAATGATTACTATTACATGAAACATACACGTTATTATGTGCTGCTTGTTGGCGATTTTTCTGTGGAATGGCCCTAATATTCAATTTTATCTTTTATATTATTCTCAGAAAATTAAATATTAAAAAAGATAGCATAGTGGAATTTGAGTAAAATATGGGAACATGAGAAACAGAAAAAAAGAGCAATGAAAAAAAAATAGGAACGAAAAACAACACAGCGGAAAAAAAAAGTTCAGCAAAACCCCAGAAAAATGACAAACTAAGAAACAAGAATTGCAATTTTCAAAAATAAGAAACTGAACTTCTATAAAATCACGAAAAAATTAAAAACTAAAACTGATTATCTCCAACCACTCAAATGGTGTATAAGTAGAAATTTTATGAGAGAAAATTCAACTTTTTTGAGCATTAAGACAAAGTTATTTGAAGTTTTAATTATTGATTGTACCCATGACCATCGTCTAGAAAATCCTCTGCATTTTACAATAAAAAGTGTTGGCACTGTGGCTGTGGCACGATATGCCTTTTCTGAAGATTTTAACAAAACTCACAAGAATTCTATGAAAGAAAATATCCATTTGTAGGAGTTTGAAGTTTATGACAATTGAATCGTTTGTTGCAGAAACCTGTGAACTGATTCCCCCCCCCCCCCCAAAAAATGATATTATTAAAGGTTATGAATGGCCAATTTTAGGCACACCGTCGGATGCAAAAACATAAGCCTTCATATGTGATGTGTGTGAACAATTTTTCTTTAAAAAAATTATTTCATTGCAGAAACTTGTTAAGTGCAAAATTTTAAACAATTTTTCGCAAAAAAAAAAAAAAATAATTGGAAAATTGATTCCACCCGTAGGGTGACGGGACCAGTTACAGACATGCTTAAGATCCATTGGGACCAGTTACAGACATGCTTAAGAAATGGCTCCTGAAATTGACTCTAATAACATTAGATGGATACATGAGTCACAGAAATATCAGTTTTACCTGCCTAAAAAGCTTAGTTTTTAAATCCAAGCTTATGCCTGTCTGTAACTGGTTCCGTCACCTTATTATTTTTTTTTTTTTTGTTTTTGCAATACAATTCGAAGCAATTTTTTCAACGACTATACCTATTGTGATTTTAAAACGGAGAAGTTCTTTTTAGTTAGTTTAGTTGTTTAAAATTTAAAAGAGTGCACTTGATGGGTTTCTGAAATAAAAGGGTTAATTTGAATAATACTTTTACTATTTTTCAGATGCAGTCCAAAATTACTACAGTGGCTGTCGCTTTTTGAAATCACGTTTCTTTTTTGACAGTTTTAATATAAATAAGCTGGACTTCGCTCGATTTGAATCATTTGAGCGGCTGATTCAATTATTAAGCGCCCACTTTTTTTTTTGTGATGAATTAAAAAACTTTTTTTTTTAAGTTTTCATGCATGTTTCAGACATGTGATTCTTTGCACACAAAACCAAAGAGAAAAAAGTCAAAAGGGGAAAAAAACATGCATTAAACTGATTTTGAAAAAAAAAAATCCTTAATTTCATCAGAAAAAATAATACAGTGGGTGCCGTTTAGTTGAATCGGCCCCTTTTAAAATCAGCTGCGGCGCGGCCACTGGTAATTTTAATCTGCATCTGAAAAATTGTAAAATTATTATCCAAAAACAAAATGAACAAAAATGTCTCATTTCTGAACAGAAGACCCGACTCATAAACAAGACGCAAAATGCTTATTTTTTAAATTCTGTGATGACTCGGAAATAAACACAGCACTGTATCATTTCCAAGAGTAGAGCCGTCTCAAAAATTAAGAATAGGATTGTCTTGAAAATGAGCCCATTTCGTATCATATTCGAACATATTTCCGTCTCAAAAACAAGAACATCGGTTATTACTTTTAAGAACGCCGTGTGCTTCAAAAACAAGACACCCTGTTTTCTAATTCCAAGACATTTGGTTCTGGAGCCATTTTGGGTCAATGATGTTCTTGAAAACAAGACGTTTCGCCTCATTTCTAAGTACCTTGTTTTAACAGTGCATAAAATAAAAAAGTCAGCTTGCACCTTTTTTTTTTTTTTGCTACTTTTGCTCCTAGTTTGATTTTTTAATTTGCTGAATCTTGTACCAAAATGGCATTCTTTTTCTTTTTTTTTTCTTCAGTCGCGCTAAAATTATAATTTTCTTGCTTCAGCCTGCTCCAATACGGTGTTTTTTTTTCCTCCAGTATGCTCCAAAATAATTATTTTTCCTCTCCAAAACAGAATTTTAGCTGCTCCGAAATTGTATCCATCGAATCCTACCCCTGATATAGTTTAAATTAAATAGACTTGAGTAATGACAAAATGAGTTATAGAGGCCGTCGACATATTTACAATTGTAATATTTTAATGAAAATATCTCATAGATTATCATAGAACAGTGGAGAAAAATGCATAGGCAGGCGAACTATGCTTCTAATAGAAAGATACAGTAAAAGAGATTGGGGGGGGGGGGGGTTAAATAATTGCAATGAAAAGGCACGCTAGCATTTAAAAGTGCAAAGGTAAAATGATATGAGTTCAAGCGAGATATAGTAAATAATACACAAATTATCTGTATCGTAGTGCAAGATGGCAATGGCACATATTCAATATTATAATTCTGCATTAAACTAATAGGTAAAATCTGAAACAGCATAATCCTCTCTAAAGCGGACACCTCCCAATAACGGACAAAACTTCCGGTTCCGTTATTCGGAGGTTTTACTGTAATTCTTAAAATTCGCATCAAACCGATTACTCGGAAAGTGTCTGTGTTGTGAAAATTTCGGTATCTGCCCGATTCGGAAAATTCCAAAACCCAGAACTGTGTTAGTCCCGTTTGCTGCCCGATTTCAAGCCACATGCTGAACATACTTTTAATTGTGAAGTAAAAAATAGAGAAAATAGAATTCCCTCTTAAGAAAACTTTAAAAAAAAAAAAAAAAAACATCGGCCTTGCATCGGCATTTAGATGTTTTTGAGGCCGATGGGCCGATGTTTTTTCCATTTTAGCATCGGCGGCCGATGCCGATGGCCGATGGAAAAAATTTCAACCATCGGCGCCGATGCATCGGGCTGGCCGATACATCGGTCGAGCCTTAATAACCAAGGTACTTTTAGTGCCCCGCATACACGCTATACATACGCATTCTATCCTTTCTTTAGAAACCATCATTATGACAAAAAGAAACATGAGCTCTATTTTATTCGCTGTATCTTGCAATGTATAATGCTCCTACGAGCTGCATATTTTGTGACAACATAAGGGAAATAAAGACATTTTTATTCCATTTTACATAAAATTCGTAAGTGCTGCAGCAAAAAATATGTAATAATTTGCATTTTTTCCTTTTCAAAATGCTCTTGACATGCTCGGTTTATACTCTCGGCCTTTATCTCTGAAATATGTCTTGCTGTTGGCATAGTGCCCGAGGATTTGGCCGATAATGGAATGGCTTTCCAGAAAAATCACTGCAAGTTATATCGATGCCACCTGTGCGTCTTGTATTCCAGAAAACCATTTGATAGGAAAAAGAAATAAGTCATTTGACATCGCTGATGATTCTCCAGAAAAGTAAAAATAATAATCTTTTCTTCACCAATTTCTACTTTTATTCATCTAAAATGCTGTTTAAAGCGACGTTTCTTAGAATTAGCCAAAATGAGTCGTTATATGAATTTTTGCTGCACCAAACAGTAGCAAGTCTGAAAATGACGCCGGACATTGATTCACAAAACTAAACTTTTCAATGTGCTTAAGTTAACTACAAACATGCATAAATATTTCGTTGAAATCAATATGTTCTTTCTTCGAACATTCATAGTATTTGGATCCCATTTAACCCATTTATGCCCAAGTTTTTTTTTTTTTTTTTTTAACATTTTTTTTTTTTTTTTTTCATTTTTTATCTGCTTAAAACTCTTACTTGGAATGGTTTACATACATTTTAGGCTTAAAATAGTTCGCCGTTGCCATATTTATTAAGTTATTTAACGTCCTGTTTATGGGATATTTTGCAGATATGTGAGCAAAATACGACCTTACTTGACTTTACTTTTGCAAAGTAACATTACAGAAGGCATCTGTGATCAATTTTAAGCAAATCATTTTAAAACAGTTTAATTTTATGAAAAAAAGGTTAACAAAAAACAATTACTTTCTGTGGCTACCCATGCTGGATTGTTGCTTGGATGATTTGTCTGAAAATAGCTGTCAATAAATAAACTCTGATGTCCAAATAGTGGCTCTAACTGGTTTTCTCAAGAAGAAGGACTATTTAACTTGTGAAAAACAGCTTTAGTAAAAGGATATACCCATTACAGGTTTTTGTATGCAGTAACTAACAAGCGTCCCGTTTTTAGGCTACTGGGCATAAATGGGTTAAAATTTGAAATAGCCTCTACGGTATCTGCAGAATAAGTACAAAAATCTGGCATGGACCTCACACTACTTCCTTTTACGTCTATTAAAATCGATGTTTTTTAATAGCGGAAAAGAGTTGTTGAATACACTCATGTACGAGCGTTATTAGAAGCAACACTCCTTAATGTATAGCATTTTAAACATTATCCTATACATATAATAATCCTAAATAAAGTTTTAAAAACAAAACTAAAAAATAAGTTTTTAGAGTACATTAAACTGAAAAAGTTTCAAAACTGCTGAACGTCCGCTTAGTTTGCATGCACTTACCAGGCATTAACAGGTCATATAGTTTAGCCTTTAATAATAATAATAGTATTAAATTTATTACTTTGAAATTTGCAAAGAACGTGAATTTTATATTTAACTAGCAGCACCCGCACGGCGATGCCCGTGCAAAAAATGTAAAGGAAGTCAACTGAATAAATTTAAATTCACTTCAACCCTTTGAAGTAAAATTTTTATATTCTTTCATTCAAATGTACTCCACAACTTTTTGAATTCCACAAAAAGTCATATTGAAGTTTAAATCTCAATGCGCCAAATAAATCAAAAAACATTAAGTTGAGTAAGTAACAGGAGATTTACTCAATTTTCAAGGCTTAACTCAATACGCAAATTTAAACCACTGAAGAAAGAGCAGTTTGTCTAGAAAATGGATCTAATGTTTCAGTTTTGCGTATAGAGTTAAGCCTTGAAAATTGACTAAAGCTGATTAATATCTCGTAGCAAGCCATTCCAACTATCTGCCAGAGAGTTGAGTTGATACACTAAATACTCGATTGGATTGATGAAAGCCTTCGAAAATGGAGTTTTAAATTGAAATTACAAAGACAGAATTATGTCTAAAATTGAAATAAAAAAATTACTACCCGTCGGATTTTGTTGAAACTGGTCTCTAAACCTTCCCACTACCAAAAGGAACAAACGGTGAAAATTTCAGCCAAATTTCCCGGGTAGTTTCTGAGAACTTAAGGAACACACACACACATATACACATTTACCAACATTCATTTTTATAGATATAGATTCAGAGTAAGGCCCCTATATAGACGAGCCGATGCATCAGGATGAAGTTTCACCACTTTGGATTCAGTGCGTGGTATGTCTTTTCTGTGGTTGATAAATGGTTGTCCTTTCTGGCGAATTATCTCCTTTCGGTCATTTTTCAGTGTGAACAATGATTAGCGGATTTGGGCAAAGCTTGGCAGTTTCTGAGACTTTTTCTGGTAATCCTAGTTGTGTAACAATGAAAACTGAAAGTAAAAGTTAATAAGTTAGATCCAAAGTTGTGGAACTTAAGCTTGATGCGTCGGCCTGTGCGGCTCTAATGCAGAGTTACATACAAACAATTAAAACACTAAAATACATCAACATGTAATATAGTTCAGGCTTTAGTATTAATAATAGTACAAAATATATTACTTTTATATTTGTGAAGAACGTGAATTTTATCTTTCATTCAGAGTTACATACAAACCCGCATGTGAAACAAATAAAAGCGGATTAAAGTTGTGACAAAAACGTAGAATATTAATTTGAAGATGTTAAGAAAAGTGATATTTTTTATTAGCGCTGTAATCTAAAATTGCATAAAATTTGCATGGGACGTGTATAAAGAACAAAAATACAGAATAGTAATGCCTTCGAGTAAGTACAAGACAATTAAAACATTTACACTAGTTTATCGCGAAACTAAGGCAGGGATTCAAGTGAAACAGCACTGCGATCGCTTCGAATGCAATCGCTACTGGAAGTGAATTACATTATCATCAGCTTAACTTGGCACTGACGTCACTACGAGCGGAGCCAATAAGAGCTCACAAGCAGTCGGCCATCTCCTCTTGTTCGCCAAGTAGGCTGTGACGTTTTATCTAGCTCGTTTTTCATAGGCAAACGTCACGATGAACGTTCTAATGTAATTCATTTCCAGTATCAAGAAACGTTCTAATGTAATTCATTTCCAGTAGCGATTGCAGTTTGCGATAGCCTGTTTCACTTGAATCCCTGCCTAAATGTTTTACTTTGAATTATCTTCTAAATACCGACGATTTTAGCATCATTTTCTTGATTATTCGCAAATATCTACAATGACGCCAAATTGAACTCAAATTCAAAAATTCATTTTTTTTTCGCCAAATGTCGCCATCGGGATTCTATTGATATTTTTTTTCTTTAGAGATTTTTTCCCATCTTATGATCGGTTCCTTTCGATTTTGAGTCCTTTCTATACGAAATGTAAACTTCCGGTATTGTTTGCTTCAAATTGTAATTCTCTTCTAAAAAACATGTCTTCATATAATTGACAGAACATAGACACAAATTTAAGCAGTTTAGTGAATCAACGTTTCAAAAAGAGGAAAAATTACATTTTACAATACGCACATGCGACTTTTGGAACTAAAGAAGAATGATCAACAAGTGAGTCTTCTCTTTAAGCATATATCATTATAAAGCCTTGGTTTCCTAGAACGCGACGATTGTCGCCGACGCCGGGCGCGACTGCACGCTGGAATCAGAACCAGTTTGATTGGAGCGTGGCGTTAATTGACGTCAATCTGCGGCTCAGTTGCATGCGCAGAAGAAGGAGGCGACCGTCGCCTCGCCAGAGATCGACGATTTCACTCCTAGGAGACCAAGGCTTAAAGCAGTAAGTAACCGCCTCTAATCCAGAGCCAAGGCAGAAACATGCAATACACCACCAACTCGTTTATTCCATCCATAGACTGCAGTTTCGTGATTTTTAGCACTTGTCAGCATGGAATAAGAAGTAAACGAATTGGAAATGGCCTATTCCTTGCTGACGAGTGCCAAAAAGCACGAAACTGCAGTCCATGGATGGAGAAAACGAGTTGGTGGTGTATTGCATGTTTCTTCCTTTGGCTTAGGGGCGGTTACTTACTGCTTTATACATGAGCTCGGCCTTAAAATTTACAAGTTGTACCGTACCAATGTGTGATCGCTCGCTGGTTTCGATATCATATTTGCTACCAGTTTTTTTGGCTTTCTTTTCCTCTATAAGACGTTTTCCGCCTCCAACGCGTTTACTTCCTATGCCATGCTGACGAGTGCTAAAAAGCACGAAGCTGCAGTCCATGGATGGAATAAATGAGTTGGCGGTGTATTGCACATATTTATTAATCTACGTAACTATCCAAAGAAACTTCTCCATACAAGAAAAAAATTCCGTTCCGATCTAAAACTTTGTTTTGTGTTTGATGTATCAAAAAGCATTTATTAATCAAGTGCGATTCTCATCTTCTGCATCTTCGTTAAACAGAACTTTTGAAGAATTAAATTTACGAGGTAAGTTATGTATTGAGTATCAATTCGTCTCTCTCTCTTTCTCATACCGAAATTCTGAAGAATTAAATTTGCCAACAAAGAAATGTGTCTAGAATCCATCGCTCTCTCTCATTCATGCCAGTTTTGAAGAATTAAATTTGCGAACTAAGGGATGTATCAAATATTGCTACTTCGCTACCCTCCAATCTCTCTCTTTCTCTTCAATTCTTCAACATACAACGCTAACTTTTATTAACCCATTAATGCCTGACTTTTTTTTTTCAAAGATATTGTGTATACTGGTTACAAACAGTTTTTAATGGACAGGAAAAATAATAGGAAAAATATCATGTAAAAAATAATTTTTTATTAAGGAAAGAAAACCCGTCCCTTAAAAGTAACGATAGACCCCAGAGGGCACATGCTTTTTTTACTAAAATTTTTTTCTGGCTACAATATAATATTTAACAAGAAGTTCTGTCAAGAACTAAACGAGCCTACTTTCCCCTACATCGACATCGGCATTCTAGCATCTGATGAATATTCTCTTGAATATCTGAAACTGAAAATTATGTCAAACATACCTTTATAGCACTTAAAGCTGATTTCTAAAATCAAAATATACCCCTCTCATCAGATGAAATGGACACGTAAAAAGTAAATAAACGAGTAAATAAAGTTTTGTCGCACCTTTTAAAGAATGTAACTGTTATAATTCTTCCGTAGAAAAATTTCACAATCGTTTTCAAAAGAAAAAAAATAATAAATAAAATAAAAGTACAAAGAACATCAAAACACATTTTATCAAAGAAAGAAAAAAAAACCTCGTTTAATAAAATGTCTCGAATTTTATTTTCAATCCGTTGCCAGTTCTTAAATACAAATAAAGAATAAAATGCTCTCGTGAATGAAAAATTTTTGTAAACAAAAAAAATCGTCTGCCAAAAAAAAAATAAATAAATAAATAAAAATAATAATAAATTAAACAAAAAAAATGAATAAATCAACAAAAAATCGTATGCCCAGTCAGTCATTTTTTTCTGAGCCTGCATTTCCGCCATGTTTGCGGAGTCGGAGTCGGAATCGTAGTCCTCACATAAGATTTTTCAGAAAAGTCATCATATTGAACTACATTTGTGATAAAAAAGCCATTTTTGAAAATAAAATGGATGCACATTTTGTCAGTAGCATTTAACTCTTCGACAGTCAGATTAATAAACTTTTACAGCGACAAAATTTCCCCTGGTGGCGATTTTTTAAACTTTTTTTTTTTTTTTTTTTTCAGAAATTGAAATCCCATGGTCTAATATGCGCGCACATGAAATTTGGCATTGTTTCTCCCAGTACTTCACGCTCTAGAGGGGGCTCCAAACACCTTACGTTAATTCATAACCACCCTGTATATATAGATTATATACATTGTTATGGCTCAATGCAGAATGAGATTATGCAACATACAATACAATAATAACCGAATGTGAGCAATTTTTGAACTTATGTTAATCTGACTAAGAGGTACATAATTTAAGGGACCTTTTAGGGCATCAAAACCTGGACCAAGTACCAGAGTCATTAATAACACGGAAAATAATTTGGGAGTATGAAGTCCCAATAGGATTTTACGACAGCTTTATTTTGAAAGGCTGAAAATTCCCGTCAATAAATAATGGCTTAAATATAGGGAGAAGTAGAGAAAAGCCTCCGAAAAACGTTCTTTTCTTTCTCTTTATTATTTATCATTTCTCTTTATTAGCTAAAGAATTTTTCTGCTTATTGCACGTAATTTCTGAGTATGCATGTGAGACTTCCCGGTTATTTTAAAGAATAAGAGCGTTTCAATGAAGCTTTGAAGAAGTTAGCGTAAAGAATTGGGCATATAAAAAATTTAATTAAATAATCCAACAAGTATCCTGACTAAGTCGCTCAGTTTGCGGCTCTGTGTGAACGCCTTTCAAGATCACAGTAAGCTGAATCGTCAACAAATTGTTGAGACAGAATGGGCTGCACATCAATCGAAACAGCAACAGGATACTTATCGTTTAAAATACTGTTTGTGTCTGTCATTGGTTCTACGATGCGTATGCTTTCGTGTTTGCTGTACATTCTTCCATTAATAATTTAAACTCATTACGAGGACCTTGATTTGGTAGATGTACTATGACGAAACTCGCTGCAAGAACTTACTGTCTGATTTTCTTAGGTAAAACCTTCTGCGTATTTACGCATGCGTCCGGTCTTCTCTGATATTACCAAAATAGGGGTGATAGGTAAGATAACAATAAGGGGAAGAATAATAGGAAGCATTTTGAGCCGTTTCAAACAACGTAGAACGATGCTAATTTCAAATGCATAGTTTAGTTGTGGATGTGTTAAAAGGAAAGCAAAATGAAAGTTTTAAATTGAAAACTTCGGAAAGTTCCCACTCTCAACCCCCCACCCCTTCTTTGAAGGGAAAGGTTCGTGAGTGCTGGGCGCAGCTTTCACGGACGGGCAGTATCCACGTTGCCAGAAAGCCAATGCAACACGGATGATGATGACGTATTTAACCACTTAGCAGTTCTTGACGAGATATCTTGTCCATTTAACATGCAACTCTGGGACTGATTGCCCAACCGAAGGAGAGCTAATGTCGGCAGCTGACTTTGCAGCATCACCATGGTGTTCTTAAAATTTCTCTGGCACCTTAACGAGTGAACTTAGGGACAAGAAAATTAAAAACCATCTCGAAGCTTCAAGAGCGATGAAATAATCTTCTATTTGTTGTTTTCATCAACGCTGAAGAAGAAGCAATAACCAATTGCTTACTTTTACAAATCACACAATGAAAAAACTCTGTGCTTCAATTCTAACCCTCATCGTAGCAAGGGCGGATACAAGGGAGGGGCGATTGGGGCGATCACCCCTCCCTTGAGGGACTCACCACTGGTAAATTTCCAACATTGAAGTTAGAAAAGGCATCTTTCAACTATCGTTGATGATAGCAGAAGTGATGTTTCGGGCTTTCCTCAGGATAAGTTTCGAAATTGAAGTCCAAAGCAAATGAGGTTGACATTTGCAAACCAAGATGCGTATAGTAAATAAAACGTCATAAAATAATCGCCCCTCCCTTCAAACATTTCCGGATCCGCCCTTGCCTCATAATATGCAAACGTAATGTATGGGGTGACTCTAACAAGTTGAGCTGTGACCTTAACAGTGTTTACCGCTTTTTTGGGGAGTTCAGTGACAAAAAGACGTGTTATATTCACACGAATTTAAATTGAGACACTTTTGCTAAACCACTACGAAAGTATCCCAGCTTCGGTTTATCCGAGACTCACTCTACGCGATGAGAAATCAAATGATTCTTTGTTAAAGTGCTTGAATTGCTGTTGATAATTTTAAAAATCTAGAAAGTAACTAAATCCAACATTATCAAGCATTTTTCGATTGCAATAAAACTCAGTGATATATGTTTTCAAAAGTACATAATATCACGATTCGTCTTTGATAAGAAAAAAGTGAATATTCTGCTTTAATAACCTTTTGTTTTAATTATTATGACGATGTTTCTAAGAAATACCATGCTTTATTCTATCATTTTTGTGAAATTATATAAAATTTAGGAGTTAATTTTCTTACAATGTTGAGAAAGATCTTTGCCATCTTATTCGAAGTAAATTATACCCTATGTAACGAGAGCTGGCTTCTCAAAGTAAAAGAAATTTCCCGATAGTTGTCATAGTTGCGGCGCTATGGATTTTTCCCCACTTAGCTTTTGCAGCAATGGTTAAATGAAAACGGTTAAAATTGCTTTGTGCGTAAACTGTTATTCTATTGAAAAATCTACGTTAATAGAGCACAACATTTTCTTAGAAACTTTTGCTGTATTAATGTGTGACTAGATTTGTTAAAAAACGTTAAAAAATAACTGAGACATGAGGAAATAAATAAATAAAAGCGTAGGCCTCATTCCGATGAACATAAAATAAATGAAATGCCTAAACAGCAGTGCATAAAAAAAGAGTGGAGCTGTTTTCTTTGGTACGGTTTCCATGGAGACGATGCAAAATTTCTAAACTTGATACGCCTATTTTAAAGTAACGGAGTATAGTATGTTATATCTCAATATTTTAAAGTGGATTAATTGGCTTCAAGGGAACTTTAGAAATATTGTAAAGAAACTCTATGAGATTTTTTTTTTTAATTAATGCGGGGCTCTTTTTACTTTTCGTTCCCCTCCCAAAAACTATTTCTGTGTCTGCCCCTGACCACCGCTGAAATTAACCTCCTGCAATCTCTAAAATGCCATTTAACATTAAGTCAACCGTAAGACACCGCCCCTCAGTATAAGCACAGTGAGTTTAATTGATTTCTGAGTTGTGAGAAGGTGATGCGCGAATTCTTTCCCCTTTCGCTCCGTTCAGAAATTCGCGCCCGAGAACTGAAAAGAGAAAAAAAAAGAAAAAGCGAAAATGCATCCCTAACTATTCCAGGCATTTCTTCTCCTTCCATCCCGCGTTGGAATATATTGATCGTTTTCGGAAGGGGTGCAATGCCATCGGTCCACTTCTCTTTTTTTCCCGCTGTCAGCATTGTTCCGCGGTCCGATTTTTTTGCTTTTGTTTGTTTGTCACAGTAACACATTCATATTCTCTCGTTTTAGAAGTAGTGCGAGATTAAATTTGAAAAACTTGCTATTTGTATGCCATTCGATCGGGCAGTTTCTGTGCGATTTTTCTTGATGTTTTTGCAGAAGTCGAAAGTTTTATTTTTACTTTACGTTAATCCAAGGGTCACCGACCCCCACCCCCACAATCACACTGCACAATCTTTTTTTACACAATAACGCAATTTTACACAAAAACTTGTTTTTTAATGTTAGATCTGTTCGAGTTAAATCTTGAATGAACGCAAATAGCAGACCATGACTACGCTTCTTTACCATGACTACAAAAATAAGTCTAAATAAATATTAAAAACAACGAGCTAAATTCATTCTCGTCGTAATGGTAATCTGAAAAATCAGAGGAACATCAAAAACGATCAATCTATCTATGTATATAAAAATATTTGTACGTTTGTATGTTTGTTCCTTATGGGCGATTCTCTGTATACTCGTCATTTTTCGCACGAAATCTGTCCGGGCACGGTTTTTTGAAATGTTCGTATAATTATAATTCTATTGCTCAGAAATGAATCTATTGCTTTGGTTTGAAAGAGGGCCAATTGAAGTTTGTGTTTTTCTGATAAATCATGATAGGGGGTAAGTCCCCCGCCTAG
Organism: Uloborus plumipes; assembly: GCA_038373865.1. Lineage (NCBI taxonomy): Eukaryota > Metazoa > Arthropoda > Arachnida > Araneae > Uloboridae > Uloborus > Uloborus plumipes. Next base: position 13,350 of record JAXGGA010011350.1, read on the forward strand.
TATAACTAGGCAGGGGACTGTGCCAGGTGACTGTGTTTTTGCTCTTTGTTGCAATCTGCAAAACTAATGGAACATAATTAATTACGAGACTACCTATAAATTGAGGCACAAATCGTGGACATAATAACTAATATGTTTTATAATTAAATTAATTGACATTAATAAAATCACTTCCCAGAGGACTGTTTTCGCAACGACCCTGATGCATACTTTCATCACAAATGTGGCTCTCAAACTAAGCAAAGTATAGTTTCAACACCGTTCTCGGCGATTTCGGCAAATTCACACTGATTACTTTAAACTTCATGCCAAAAAGAATTTGCAAAAGTTATAGATTTTTCATATTACATTTTCCTGATCAGCTGCTTTTTTGTCCCTGAAGTTACTTTGTGGTTTAAATTAGCGTATAGATTTAAGCCTTGAAAATTTATTTAATTTGATTAATTAATATCTCCTGTTACTTACTTAACTTTCTGTCTTTTATATTTATTTGGCAAATTAATTTAAACTTTAACATGACTTTAAGTGGAATTTAAAAGATTGTGAAGCGCATTTGAACTAAAGAATATAATAATTTTTCTTCAGAGGGGGTTGGAGTGAACTTAAATTTATTCAGTTGACTTCCTCAAAATTCAGTGTTACCGAAAATATCAGAATAGAATTATTTTTTAAAATTTAGTGACGGCTATTCAGTTATACTCTTCGTATTTGGCGTCGTAAACTTTGGCAACAATTCGAGAAATTTACCTAACCTCCCAGTCAGTGAAACACTACTTTCTCCAAATCAAAGAAAAAGAAAACGCTCTGGGAAGGAACAGTAGTTGTTTGCAGTCTAAAGCGTATTTTATTGCATGAGTCTTTATTGCCGCCATCACAAAATTTTTAACAATAATAGTTCCATTCTGACATTTTCGGTAACACCGCTATTCAGTTACTCTTCGTATTTGGCGTCGCAAAGTTTGGCAGCAATCAGAAAATTTACCAAATCTCCCAGCCAGTGAAATCTTGCTTTTTTGAGGGTCACTGTTAGATTGTAATCACTTCAAAGAGATGGTGCGAAAAACATTATATTTCTTTCCTTTTAATGTTCACATTAAAATCATGGAAGAATGGTTGTGGCTGAGCTACCTGATACAATCGGTTCCCTATGTTAATAAATTTAGATTTGGCGACCAATTTTACATTGAAATTACGGTTAAATCGGTGAATTATATTAAATTTCAAGGGCAATATTGCTGTGTTCGTTGAGAGTTTTCGAAAATCTTGGCACTACAGTTGTGTCAAAAGTTCCATTGAAACGTAAAAATTTCGCTAAAAATAAATAAGTTCGTCACACACACACACACGAAAAGAAGAAAAGGCTTAAGAGTGAGTTAAAATTTATTTAGTTAACTTCCTTTACATTTATTGCACGGGCATCGCCGTGCGGTACTGCTAGTTGAACATATGTAACACTTTAAAGGCATACGGTGCCCTTGAGAATTTGCGTCCACCGCCCTCCGGAGTGTACTTAGACAGGTATCCCCCCCCCCCCCCAAGGGTGGATCCAGCGTCTGGTTAATAGGGGGTCATTTTCGGAAAGGGGGGTCAAAGTGCAATTTCTGTGCGAAAATGGGAGTTGTTTGGCAAATTTTTTCGTTTTTTAATCCTTAAAAATGTATTTTTTGTTATATTTAGTCGGTTGGGGGAGGGGGGGGGTCATGGCCCCATAACCCCCTTCTGGATCCGCGCCTGCGTCCCATCCCCATAATGAGATGATAAAGATCTTATAAATACTTTATTTTTGAACTGAAATATACCAACTAACACTGCGATTGCAATTAATTTTACTTTTTTGTTTTTGCACTTTAGCAACCGAACACCACGGACCCCTGAAAAGAGCTCGCGGACCCCAGCGGTCAGCAAACCACACTTTGGGAAACTCTGCCACATACGACAGTCAAAGAGTGAAAAGAATAATTTAAGATTGAACAAACAAATCGTAATTGATTAATAAAGATACCTGGTGTTAACATTTTACATACTAATAATTCATATGTTCAACGGCAAGTCATCAGCTTAAGAGCCATTATTTTGAAAATCGAACAAAAAAGGGAAATTTTGGCAGTATCCATTTTTGATTTTCCTCATTTTTTTATATGTCAAAGTAGGTCATAAGGAATAAACATTCTGAAGTTTGCAGCCCCCAAAAAAATGTTGTTCGCTCGGTAAAAATTCCCAAAGTTTGATGTTATGCAGCGCTTTTTTGGTAAAACGGCTGAAAGACGCATTTCAGTGCGCTGTAGTTTTTTACAGAAACGCCATCCCATGGTTATGTTTACATTTATTGATTGTACAATGTGTAATTATGAGGACCACATAGTAATTTGGGTTGGGGTGTGTTTCTTTCTTCAGTTAAGGGGCCGCAAAGACCATTTTTAGACCATTTTCGCTCGACTTTGAACTGCGTTATTTCCCCCCCCCCAAAAGCAACCCCCCTAAATTTTTTTAACATATACTGAAAATTTATACTATGAAGAGAATATGTGGTACGAAAATTGTTTATTATTTCATTGCTTTAAAGAGAAAAAGACTTAGACATTTTTCAAATTTTAAAAATTTGCGGTTTTTTGATCGCATTTAACTCAAAACAGCAACTCTAGGAAAAAAAAAAGCTTTTATGGATTATGGAACCTACAGATGTGTAGAATAACGTAAAAAAGAAAGTTGCGTATGGTCTCGTCTCGTTTTCAAGAAAATAATTTTTTTTGTAGCTCATTTTAATGCTTTTTTCTCATAGTAAAATGTGTCCATCAAGTAGTTCAAATCTGCTGAAACTCTAAGTATATAGTAATGATATATTTAAATTTGTATAGGGAAAGAGAAAAAGGCTAAAAACACTTAATTTTGTCTAAATTTTTTTAATTTTTAGTTTTTTAATTGCAATTAACTCAAAAAACGTGAAATCCTGAGACTATTATTTAATGCACATATTACTAGCTTTGAAATATTGGAAAAAGTAAATTCGGTGAGGTCTCTTCAGATGTATTCTAGTGGGAGGTCACAGTGACTTCCCGAAAAATTTCATGATCGAAAAATTTTGCTGACGATTCGGCAAATTTGGAAACTATTACAACATTGAGATTTTTTTAATGATACATTTTTGTCACGTGTGCTTGATCGCATTCTGTTAAAATTTAAGTTCCAGTGCCCATGAGTATCTTATACTTCTGAAGAAGATGTTCTTAATTTGCCAAAGGAATTTCCCAATTTTTCCGAATGATAAAATACGATCAAGCCCACATGTAAAAAATAAATAAATAAATAGAAAATTTCTATGTTGCAGTATTGTTTCTAAAGTTGCCGAATCTTCATAAAAATTTTCCGAATATCAAATTTTTCTGGAGGTCACAGTGACCTCCTTTGACTTCCCATTGGGGAGCCTCTACAAATACCTCACAGTATTTACTTTCTCGAATACTTCCAGTCATTGCCAGCTAGTAATATGTAAATTCAATAATTCCCTCAGTAACGATTATCGTTTATTAATATAATTGCAATAAGAAGCTAAAAGTTCTAAAAATTTAGACACAATTAAGTGCTGTGATTCTTTTTCACTATTAATATACACTCAAAAATTACTATACACACATATATAAATTATCATCATATATTTTAAATTTTAGCAGATCTGACCTACATACTGGACACATTTTACTACGGGAGAACGCATTAAAATCTGCTACATTTTTTTTTTTCTGTAAAACTAGAAGAGACCCCTGGCCGCTTTATTTTGTTCGTCGTTTTACACACATGTATTTATCATATAATATAAAAAAATAATCATAACATGTAAAAAATAAATAAATAGAAAAGTTTAATGTTGCAGTATTGTTTCCAACTTTGCCGAATCATCAGCAAAATTTTTCGATCATGAAATTTTTCGGGAGGTCACTGTGAGGTGACCTCCCACTAGAATACATCTGAAGATACTTTACCGAATTTACTTTTTCCAACATTTCAAAGCTAGTAACATGTGCATTCAATAATAGTCTCAGGATTTCTCGTTTTTTGAATTAATTGCAATTAAAAAACTAAAAATTATAAAAAAAATTGACAAAATTAAGTGTTTTTAGTCTTTTTCTCTTTCCCTATACAAATTTAAATATATCATTACTATATACTTATAGAGTTTCAGCAGATTTGACCTACTTGATGGACACATTTTACTATGAGAAAAAAGCATTAAAATGAGATACAAAAAAAATTATTTTCTTGAAAACGAGACGAGACCCCACGCAACTTTCCTTTTTACGTTATTCTGCACATCTGTAGGTTCCATAATCCATATAAGCTTTTTTTTCCTAGAGTTGCTGTTTTGAGTTAAATGCGATCAAAAAACCGCAAATTTTGAAAATTTGAAAAATGTCTAAGTCTTTTTCTCTTTAAATCAATGAGATATTAAACAATTTTCATACCACATATTCTCTTTATAGTATAAATTTTCAGTATATGCTAAAAAAATTTCGGGGGGTTGCTTTTAGGGGGGAAATAACGCAGTTCAAAGTCGAGCGAAAATGGTCTAAAAACCATGCTTTGCGGCCCCTTAAATTAGGAAAGAAGCACACCCTAACCCAAATAACTATGGGGTCCTCATAACTACACATTGTACAATCAATAATGTAAACATAACCATGGGGTGGCGTTTCTGTAAAAAACTACAGGGCACTGAAATGCGTCTTTCAGTCGTTTTACCAAAAAAGCGCTGCATAACATCAAACTTTGGGAATTTTTACCGAGCGAACAAAATTTTTTGGGGGGCTGAAAACTTCAGAATGTTCATTTCTCTTGACCTACTTTGACATATAAAAAAAATGAGGAAAATCAAAAATGGTCACTGCCACACCTTGTCTGAATTTCAAAATAATGGCTCTTAAACTATTAAGGTAAAATATTAAGTCACTGGAAAAAATAAATGTAATTATCTAAGAAAATAAAAACCATTTTAAGACACGATCATACGAATACGTGGCTAAACCGAGAAGATCTCCATATATTATTTCTCTAAGCCGAATCCTATACCCGGTCGAAACTCGCTCATTTCTTTATCGAATTGCAAGAAAATTTATGATTTTGAAGCTTATCCCGCGGTCTATTGACGAAAATTAGACCCACCTTCTAAAAAGTGTCGGTTCGTTTTTTATTCGAACTTCAATTTTGGGGCACAAAATTGACTCTATCTAGCGAAATAATTGTCGTATCGTCTCCATTTTGATTTCATTCGAAAGATTAAAAAAAATGCGTTCTTTAGAACGTTTCTCCGCTAGCGCCGCGTAACGAGAATCTCGAAAATCCACGTTTAAGCGACTTATAAGCGATTGAAGTTTGAAAAAGTTAAATTTTTTGCTCAACTGTTAAAATCGTTACATTGTTGTTCAAATCAATTTTAAATGCGACATTTCAAGCCAAGGCTTAGCTCGGTAAACCTTAATTGTAACTTTTATTGTTTCAAAATACTATGGTAGTTTTGCGATAACGTTAGTATTTAGTTTAGTAGTAGCCTTGGGTATTTGATTTTAATACAGGGTATCACTTTTGTAGTAGTTGTAAAAGTGAGCGTGTCTTTGATCTTTTTAAAAAGTTGTCAGAACGACGGCAGTTGATGGCGATGTTGTGCAAATGAAGCCAATAAAAATTGTCGTATTAAATTTTAAGTTTAGAGTTTTTTTTTTTTTTTTTTTGCGGAATTCCGCACGGGTCACCTAGTAATTTTGTATTCTGCTTATCTTACAAAAGAAGACACACGTAACGTTATTTGGCAAGGACTATTTTATTGAAATTAATTGATTACATTGGATCCGTGTTTTCAGTCAAAATCAGAGAAACACACAAAATTATGAAAAGAAAAGGAAAAAAAAAGAACGTTTTAGTGCAAAATTACTTGATTTTAAATGAAATCAATATATTGAATCATTCTTTGAATTTTACTGAAACTATTCGAACTTAATTCTATTAAAAATACAAGTTAAAAAATAGAAAGACGAATTCAGAACCGATTCAGTAAATGATCATTAGTACACATTAAAATTTTCGAATTTAACTGATTTTTTTTCAAATTCACTAAATTATCATAATCGTACAAATGAAGGGGCAAGTGGATAAAGTTGATATGTGACATTTGAATTTCGCCAACTTACACAAATTCAAATTAGTGTACGTTCAATTGTATTAACTCACATACACCGTTGAAGGGGCAAGTGAATAAAGGCGATATGTGACAATATTTTTAGTTTCTAGAAAAGTTTGAAAAAAAAAATAATACCTTAACACCTTCATTCAAGGTAAAAGTTAGTAAAACCAAAAGTGTCACATATCGCCTTTATCCACTTGCCCCTTCAAATGTCATTTAAAAGAACAAAGACACCCTCAGAACTGATTTCAGCCAATGATCATTTGTACACATAATATTAAAATTTAAATTAAACTTATCAACGAAAAAAAATATATTTGCCTTAAGACATTCCAGCTTCTTTTAGCATTTCGGCTGCAATTTGACTATTTTGTGAAGTCATTTTTCTCCAACTTTCACTTATCAAAATTGATACAACATTTTTACTCAAGTAAGCTTTTGCGGCATTCTTGAGAACTGTATCATTATGGTAATGTCCTACAATATACATATCACATACGTTATCCACACTTATGCAATTTATCAACTTACGTGAACACGTTTTATTCAAAGATTCTAACCCGTACTTATCGGAAGCAGCATACAACTGAAATAATTCTTCAGCAGAAAGTTCACATAGTTGGCCAGTGTAAGCGTAAAAAATAAATGTTTTCATAGTCTTGAAATCGAAGTCTTCAATTACTAGTTTGTTATTTTGTGTTTCTAGGGTTTCGCTTTTAAGCATAGCCGCGAAAACAGGCGATCGCGATGACAGAATGCACTTGTGCACGGGAATTATTTTGTCCCGAACGACGATGCTAAAATCACTAAATGTTTTAGATGAATACAGTGCTTTGAAACTGTCCAACAAGCTGCTTAAGTCGTTTTCAGATGATACGTTAGGCATTAAGGAGCATGTAGGCGAGCATTCAATAACTCTGAAACAGCCTCGTAAAATCAAATACCCGTCAGATAATAATTTACATGGAGTTCTGCTAGATGGACTAAATTGGTCAAAAAATGGGAAATATATAGAAATATCGGACTTGGTCTCGCTCAATATTACAGCAGCGGCAGTTTGAAATGAATCAAGACAATTACCTTTTGTATCTTGAAATGATAGTTCGAGCTTAATTCGGCATTTTTTTTCAAGCTTAATAGAATCCACTGCCTCTGCCTTAAAATAACAATCGTCAGAATATAAGTAAATAGTTATTCTCCATTTTGCGTTCGGCTGAGTCGGCAAATTAACAATAGGGCCCCTCAAGAAATAATCTTGCAAACGAAATGTTTCTAAGAAATTTTCTATTTCCCACGAGAAACTTGTTACTTTTTCCGTAGTTGTTGTATTCGCGAAAATGTCTTCCATCGTCGCTCACTAGATATAGGTATCACACACAGAAGAACTGCTGAACCCTTGGTTTCCTATAAATTTTGATGAAATGTAATTAAAGTGTTTTGCTTCGCGAATCTAGCACTAAATCACTTTTGACTTTCCACAATATGCAAAAATCATCTCCTCTTTCAAACTAATATCCACTGCAACAATGGCTGAAAGTAGTAACTACTAGCGCAGATGAGAGAGAAGGGGGGAGGGGGCGCCAAATGCAGTACTATTATTGGAGCATTATATTAAAAATGTTGGTGTCCTTGAAATCTATTCATGGTGCGAATATTCGTTTGGTATTTTCGAGACATATTTTGACGATAATTTCAATTTAAAGGTAAAACTGAATTGAGAAAAAGTAGTGGATTTTGAAATTAGTGATGCAAAATTAATTACACCTACGCTACAACTGAAAAAAATGAAGAATCCTTTCCTCATGCTAGATGTGTATTAAGTCAATTGGAACTGAATAAAACCACTTTAGAGCATGGACCAAAAAAAAACCTTTAAATATAGCAGTAATAAATTCTTTTATTCGCGACGCTTTCAAGCACTGAAAAGGATAATTTCAAGTTAATTAGTTTGGACTTTTTGCCTCCTTCACAGCTGAAGTAAAAAAAAAGGAGAAATAAGGCTGAATGTATCTTCAAAGTAAGAAAAAATCAAAAATAAGTAAATTAATCACATACAATGAAACTCCGGTAACTCGACACGTGGATAACTCGCCCGACTAGGTAAGTCGACATTTAATTTTCTATCGGTTGTCGCAATCGCACAATGCTAATTTCAAAGGGCGAAAACCTCCCAAAGAAGACACATTTACAAGAACCTCTATAAGTCAACAGTCGACCTTCACTTGCCATTCTTTTCCACTTTTTGGTTACCAAAATTCTTTCACGTTGACCATTTCTGAGAAAATTATTTTGCTGTTTCTTGAGCAGTCTATCAATTATTTTCTAAAACGATATCTTTTAAAGATTATTCCTCCTCTTATTCCGCATGACGAATAATAATATTTAATTCATTGTATACTTTTCAAAAAAGAAGAGAAAGACAAATTATTTACTATACTACACTGCAACCTATCTTAAAAACAGCATCGTGACGTCAGCGTGACTTTAGCCTATGAAAAACGAGCTAGATAAAACGTCACAGCCTACTTGACGAATTAGAGGAGATCGCTGACTGCTTGTGAGCTCTTATTGACTCCGCCCGTAGTGACGTTCAGCGTCAAGTTAAGTGGCATTCTAGTATCTCCATATATTATTTCTCTAAGCCGAATCCTATACCCGGTCGAAACTCGCTCATTTCTTTATCGAATTGCATGAAAATTTATGATTTTGAAGCTTATCCCGTGGGCTATTGACGAAAATTAGACCCACCCTCTAAAAAGTGTCGGTTCGTTTTTTATTCGAACTTCAATTTTTGGGCACAAAATTGACTCTATCTAGCGAAATAATTGTCGTATCGTCTTCATTTTGATTTCATTCGAAAAATTAAAAAAAATGCGTTCTTTAGAACGTTTCTCCACTAGCGCCGCGTAACGAGGATCTCGAAAATCCACGTTTAAGCGACTTATAAGCGATTGAAGTTTGAAAAAGTTAAATTTTTTGCTCAACTGTTAAAATCGTTACCATTGTTGTTCAAATCAATTTTAAATGCGACATTTCAAGCCAAGGCTTAGCTCGGTAAACCTTAATTGTAACTTTTATTGTTTCAAAATACTATTAGTCTAGTAAACGAAGGTCAAAATTAGGGTGAAAAAAACAAAAAAACATGCAGTTTTAAAAATTGGCACACAGGTACAGGAAGGTCTCCTGATGAATATACTAAAAGTCCCCGGTGGTGAGGGGGGAGCTCGCAGCGCCACCTGGTGTTTTATGGGTGATTTTTCAGTTTTCGTCTTATATCTCAAAAACTTTTGACTTTCGAGAAAAAATGTCAGTCAATAAATTAAAGAACATAAAATTATCTTTAAAACGCATTTTTTGTTTTTATTATAGCTATAACAGTTGCCGAGATATTGAACTTCAGTTTGTCATTTTTTGAGAAAACGACTATTTTTCCCCTCTTTTCTATTTTTGGAGCCGCCTCAGTGATTAATTTGATATTATTCTCTTCTTTTTATTATTATTAAAGACTTTTTTCTGTACTTACTTTTGTCATGGTTTTCACCTTTTGCTTCCGGTTGCAGAGTTAAATTCAGCCGCGTGAACTTAAACGCACTTCCGCTTTATAGTGGAGTTGAGTCGAGTGCAATCATTAGCAGGACTACGACTTAAGGCCCCTATATATATACGAGCCGGCGTATCAAGATTAAGTTTTACCACTTTGGATCCAGCGCGTGTTTGTGTGTTTGAGTGGTTGTCTATTACATATTAGGCCAGTTCAAAAATTTGCTTAGGTGACTTTTTAAAAAAGGCTAATAAGGGCTGTAGAAAATGCATTGGTAGTTCTTGAATTGAACGTAATTGAACATTACGCTTGATGGCGTTTGACTCAAGTTGATAAATTAACAAAATTGGAAACGAAATATTCTCATGAATAAAAAATAAAGTGTTAGTGAATAGCATTTCTAACGGCGTTTGTTATTTTCTCGGTGAATTATGCTTAACGGCGTTTGTCTTCACGCAATTCTAAATAAATTTTAAAACGAAAAAACGTTGAAAAAAAATATAAAAAAAACTTTTTAAATTTAAAGACTATTTCTGCCTGCTCATTCGCACTAAAAAGTACGAAATAAACGGTGAAAATGCGCTTTGGGTCCCTGCTTGGCGCATTTTCAAAAAGTCGCCAATTTTTGCGTAATGTCTCTCGGAGCTTTCAATTCGCGAGACAACAAGGAAAAACGCGCCAGATGGTGACTTTTTGAAAATGCGCCAAGCAGGGACCCAAAGCGCATTTTCACCGTTTATTTCGTACTTTTTAGTGCGAATGAGCAGACAGAAATAGTCTTTAAATTTAAAAAGTTTTTTTTATATTTTTTTCGACCTGCAGTAGTACAGGTCATTAAGGTGATTTGATTTCTTGAAACGAGGAGGCAGGCTGGGGGAGGAAGGAGACGTGGAATGAAGGGAAGACAAAACTATGTGCAAGTGTACTTTTCACTATTTTTCCCTCTACCATAGTTCAGCAAACGAAGACCCAAAATAAGGGCGAAAAAATAATAATACAGTTTTAAAAATTGGCACACAGGTACAGGAAGGTCTCCTGATGAACATACTAAAAGTCCCCGGTGGTGAGGGGGGAGCTCGCAGCGCCACCTGGTGTTTTATGGGTGATTTTTCAATTTTCGTCTTTTATCTCAAAAACTATTGACTTTCGAGAAAAAAAGTCAATTAATAAATTAAAGAGCATAAAATTATCTTTAAAACCCTTTTTTTGTTTTTAGCCTACTTTCCCGTTAAAAATAAAAGAGACGAAAAAAGCATTAAAATTGGCTTAATGCATCTAAAAAATGTCGCCAAGTTCAAAAAATATCGCCAAGTCCAAAAAATATCGCCAAGTAAAAAAAATATCGCCAAGTAAAAAAAAAGTCAAAAAGAAACAAAAAAATGAAATAAATATCGAAAAATTAAAATTTTGAAAGTAGGGTATTGAGATGGGGAATTTGTGTGTCGGTCTGTCGGTCTGTCTGTCTGTCCCCCCCCCCCCTAATAACTTTTGAATGAACATTCCGATTTGGACAAACTTTTTTTTGTTGGAAAGATCTTGGCGAGTACAGCTCATTTCCATATTTGAGTTTTCGATTTGAACAATTTTTGGTGCAACTTTTAACCGTTCAAACAACCTGGCCCGCGATATTAACTTTTTAGTTAACAGTCCGATTTGAACAAACTTTTTTTTGTTCGAAAGATCTTTTCAAGGGTACTTCATTCCCGTATCTACATTTTCGATTTGAACAATTTTTCGTTCAACATTGAACCGTTCAAACAAGCTCTCACCCCTAATAACTTTTGAGTGAACCGTCCGATTTAAACAAACTTTTTTTTTGTTCGAAAGATCTCGGCAAGGATACTTCATCCCCGTTTTTAAATTTCCGATTTGAACAATTTTTTGTTCAACATTGAACCGTTCAAACAAGCTCTCACACCTAATAACTTTTGAATGAACAGTCCGATTTAAACAAACTTTTTTTTGTTCAAAAGGTCTCGGCAAGGATGCTTCATTACCGTATTTAAATTTTCAATTTGAACATTTTTTTTGTTCAACATTGAACCGTTCAAACAACCTTTCCCCACATAATAACTTTTAAGTAAACCGTCCGAATTGAATAAACTTTTTTTTGTTCGAAAGATCTCGGAGAGGCTCATTCCTATATTTCACTTTTCAATTTGAACCATTTTTCGTTCAATGATGAACCGTTCAGAAAAATTTTTAACATGAGCGCCTACGGAGAAATTTAAATTGAATGTTGATTCTGAACTTCAAGGCGGATTTCCTTCAAACTAACTTTGTAAGAAAATGGTTTTGATAAATAATGTATTGTAAAGTACTTTTCTGAATAATCTTCTGTGAGGACTTTGATTCCGACTCCGACTCCGCAAGCATGGCGGAAATGCAGGCTCAGAAAAAATGACTGACTGGGCAGACGATTTTTTGTTTATTTATTTATTTGTTTGTTTAATTTATTATTATTATTTTTTTTTTTATCAGACGATTTTTTTTTGTTAACAAAAATTTTTCATTCACGAGAGCATTTTATTCCTTATTTATATTTAACAACTGGCAACGGATTAAAAATGAAATTCAAGACATTTTATTAACGAACAAGTTTTTTTTCTTTCTTTGATAAAATGTGTTTTGAAGTTCTTTGTACTTTTATTTTATTTATTTATTTTTTTTTCTTTTGAAAACGATTGTGGAATTTTTCTACGGAAGAACTATAACAGTTACATTCTTTAAAAGGTGCGACAAAACTTTATTGACTCGTTTATTTACTTTTTACGTGTCTATTTTATCTGATGAGAGGGGTATATTTTGCTTTCAGAAATCAGCTTTAAGTGCTATAAAGATATGTTTGACACAATTTTTAGTTTCAGATAATCAAGAGAATATTGATCAGATGCTACAATGCCGATGTCGATGTACGGGAAAGTAGGCTCGTTTAGTTCTTGACAGAACTTCTTGTTATAATAGCTATAATAGTTGCCGACATATTGAACTTCAAATTTTGTCATTTTTTGAGAAAACGACTATTTTTCCCCTCTTTTCTATTTTTGGAGCCTCCTCAGTGATTAATTTGATATTATTCTTTTCTTTTTTCGACCTGAAGTAGTACAGGTCATTAAGTTGATTTGATTTCTTGAAACGTGGAGGCAGGTTGGTGAGGAAGGAGGCGAGGAATGAAGGGAAGACAAAACTATGTGCAAGTGTACTTTTCACTATTTTTCCCTCTATCATAGTTCAGCAAACGAAGACCCAAAATAAGGGCGAAAAAATAATAATATAGTTTTAAAAATTGGCACACACGTGCAAAACGGGCTTTTGATGAACGTTCTAAAAGTCCTCGGTGGTAGGGGGTGAGCTGGCAGCGCCACCAGGGATTTTGGGTGCATTTTTTTTTCAGTTTTCGTCTTATATCCCAAATACTATGCATTAGCCAGCAAAATCATCAATTGGTAAATTAAAGAACATAAAAATACCTTTAAAAAGAATAAAGAATGAATTAGTATTTTATAACTGAAATAGATGGAATAGACTTGACATTTAAGTTCTAAACTCGTGAGATTTTGAAAACCTATCTTTTTCTTTCCTTCTTTCTTTATTTTTTGGGACTGCGAAAGGCATAATCACTTTTTTCTTAAATTTCGATAGTGCTGTGCCATTTAAGTCAACTAAGGTCCAAGAAGACCTTAAATCATGTTATAAATAAAACGCATACCCTTCTGCAAAAAGGATAAATAATAAAAATAATGATAAAAGTCCAAACATAAAAAAAATAGAATAATGCAAACAAAATAATGAAAGTGAACAGATGTAGAATAAATATAAACTAACATGAAAATGACATTGTACTCAAGTTAAATGGATACTTTCGTCGTTTGACTGTTCATATAATGGGCTATTCCAGCCTTACGTGTGTGACTTTTTGACACCATTTTTTTGCAAATAGCAATAAAAACCAGGACGATATTTTTTATATATTTCTTAGTGGTTGCTGTTGGAGTAACAGAAGATATGCAAAAGTTGTAATGCGGCATTATTTTTTTCATAGGACAATTTTGAATTTTTTAATAAAATTTTAAATACAGCCTTACGTGTGTGACTCGGAAAATTTGAAAATAAGCTATACCTCATATTATTTTGTAATTTCCTGTGAAGTTTTAAAAGATATATGAACGCTGATTTTTGTGCATGTGTCTAAGTGTACTAAGTAAGTATTCCACATATTTTTTTTTTTTTTCTAAACTTCGTAGAGTAGCAGTAAAAAATTTTTAGTTTGCCTTACGTGTGTGACACTAGAGCCTTACGTGTGTGACCGCGTGTAGAATGTCTTCATTTTGAAGTCAATTCAACTTCCACAACTGATAATTATAGCTATCAGCAATTTATATGTGTCTGTATGCCTTTACCCCCCCTCCCCCCCTCTTCGAATATTTTTTGAGTGAGCAGTCCGATTTGAACAAACTTTTTTTTGTTCGAAAGATCTCGGCGAGGAGACCTCATTCTCACATTTAACTTTTAGATTTGAACAATTTTTCGTTCAACTTTGAACCGTTCAAGCAACCTGTCCCCCGTTAACAACTTTTGAGTAAACAGTCCGATTTGAACATTTTTTTTTTTGTTCTAATAGTCTCGGCGAGGATAAATAATTCTCACATTTAATATTTTGGTTTGAGCACTTTTTTGTTCAACTTTGAACCGCTCAAACAACTGGTCCCCCGCTAAATTACTTTTGAGTTAAACAGTCAGATTTGAACAAACTTTTTTTGTTAGAAAGATCTCGGCGAGGACAATTCATTCTCATGTTTGACTTTTCGAATTGCTCCCCCCCCACCCCCCACGTACCCATTATCTTTTCTTTCGGATGAATATTTTACCAAATTTGAAATTTGAAATTGGCGAACGGGAAAGTAGGTTCGTTCAGTTCCGGACGGAACTACTTGTTTAATATTTGATTTTTTGCCCTAAACGAAAGATCTGATTTTGTTGGACAACGCCGCTAGTAAATAATTAAATTGCAAAGATGTGTTCGCAAAATAAAGAATGAAGACGAAATTAATTCTCATTTGTATACGAATTATATATAGGTTATTTTAAAATTTATTTATATAACATGTTACATGTAATCAGAGGAGATTAACAAAAAAGTTTAAATTAAAAGAATCGGTTCCTGGGAAAGTTTCTCAAGCAAAGACATGACTCTTAACCCTTCACTGCACGATTTTTTTATATTTTCACGAAAAAAGACATATGCTACCTTTTAATAACTCTGAGTTCAGGAAAAATGAAGAAAAAAATTTATCTTAAAAATGTGCACCAAAAATGATGTTTTAATTGTTTGTTCTACATATGCAGTGGCGTAGCAAGAACAAAATAAAGACTGGGCGAATATATTTTGCGAGGCCCCGAGCCCCGACCCCCCCCCCCCCTCTCCCGTTCAGAGATTGATTCCAGATCAAAATATTTAACTATTCTGTGTAAAAATAATAATAATAAAAAAAGAAACCTTCTCGTACTTGTTGTCAATCATAAAAATTAAAATATTATACACTTTCAAAAATATTTAAGATAAAACATACAATATGAAATAATTATATACATTTTGGGGTAGATTGAACTACTTTGAAATGCTTGATATATTTAATTTTTTTTCACAATATTTTGATGAGCTATGAAATACATTTATAACTTATAAAACTGCAAATAAATACTTATTCATTCTGAATTTTATTGATATTACGCTGTAAAAGATCGGTTGTGCATTAGGATGTATCACGAATTTTTTTTTTTTTGGAAATTCAAAATTTCAAGTTGATAAAATATTGTCACTATATTCACATAGTTACCAAAAAAAAAAAAACTATTTTGAAATTGAAAAATGTTTGGTCTGCCGGTATTACCTTGAAGTTTCAAGTTTTTTTTAGTAAAAACGATGATTTTCTTAAAAGTTTAAATTATGTGTAATGCAAAAATAATTATTTAAGTGCAAAAATCGTCTACTTAAGGAGTAATCTATTAATAAAAAATACATTGGAGCTACAATTTAACTGTTAGGTTTCCAGAAATAGTTATAAACGAAGCATTCTTTTTGAAGATTTTCTTCATAATATTGGAAACATTCAGGTGTCAAACATTAAAATTTTTGACAAAGGACCTGCATTCCTCCCTCCACTCACCCCAAACGTGTGCAAATTCTACTAAGATGAAATAAATGAAAATAACTCTGTAAATGATCTTCTGGCTATGCTTTTCGTGTTGATTTCGGAAAACTTCATGCTTAAAAGAGTAAGTAATTGTCAAGCAAAATGAGGGATGGGCGGGGGCCCACCCCCACTCCCTCTCGACTCAACGCTTTTGCTTCTGGGTTTCCATCTATTCAACTTCACAATTTCAGCCATTGGCTAAATTAATTTTAACCATTTGGGGCCCTAAAAAGCAGGGCGCCTGGTCAGTAATCAGGCTTTGTAGACCACACCTCTCGGGCCTTTTTTTAAATCAGGCGCTGAGTGTAAAAAAATGCTTTTGTTAAGCTATAGTTGGTAATTTCTAAAACCAATGTATCCGTGTTTTCGATTTTAGACTGTTTTGGGGATCCTATGCATCTATGGCATCGCCTTCAATAAATAAATAAATAAATAAATAAATAAATAAATAAAAAATAAATAAATAAAAAATAAATAAATAAAAAATTAGTGAAACATTGTTCCCCTGGCCAGGTTGGGGGGCTCCAGATGTTCTTTCATTGAATGCAAATAAAGATGCAGACAAAACTGACAGTGAACAAAAGAGCGCGCCGAACGTTCGGAAAAACTTGGATCGGACAGAAGTTCGAAACGAGACCTCTTCGTTTGTTTTAATTTTTGACGAGAAAAATTAGTGTTTTCAACTGTATGATTCAGGAATACTTTGTAAAATTTAGTCTCGGAACAAAGCTCGAAGGGAGAAAAATTTGGGGCGAAGTGGAAATGCGAGGCCCGGGGAAGCGCGAGGCCCTGGGCGGTCGCCCGATTCGCCCACCCCTTGCTACGCCTCTGTACATATGGCACAAAGCACATAGCATATGCTTTGTATACCGATAAGTGTAATAATCTACAATGTGTTTTGTGCCATAAGTGGTACAAACAAATTTGCCACTAAGTGTATTAAAACATTTTTAGAACAAAGGAAATAATGACTAAACACACTTCTAACGGAAATGCAGACACTCTTTTTTTCAAAAACAAGAACTGTAATACCTAGACTAGTGCAACTAACTAGTACATAAACATCACACTAAACTGTTATAGCAATGTTCCAGAAGGGGCGTAAAACTCAGTTTAACTGCATTTAAAAAGTCATTGGAATATATGAGGGTTTATTTGGTTTGTGCCAGATCTGGCACACCGTGCAGTGAAGGGTTAAGGTAAACCATTCAAAAGCCTTACGTGTGTGACAGCTTTTAAAGAGCCTCGTTAAAACGTTTCTGCCGAATGGATGAAGATGTAAGTCAGGTTACAGGTGTTATGTATCAAGTTAATTTATGATATGAGATAGTTTTCTTTTAGTCCTCTAATTAGACCTTGGGGGGAAACTTTTCTTTCTTTTGCCTTACGTGTGTGACCAAAAAAAAGTAACCTACATATTTTGAGGGGTTAAAAACTTAGGAAACACTTTATTACAAAAAATATGAGATATAATCATACTAAAGGATCTGAGTTCATGATATTTGATAGTTTTTCCAGAAAAAAATTGATTATTAGGAGAAAAAAAATTTCTTACATTTTTTCACTAACAATGCATTTTTTTTTTGAATTTGTCGCAATGTTATTAAACAAGGCTAAAATATGAGAAAAGAAAAATTTTATCTTAAAATTGATGCTGGAATCGAAAAGGGTAGACATTTTTTTGTCAAAAAATAAGGTTTGTTTTTGTATTATGGGGGGAAAAAATTTTGGTGTGTTAGGACCACTTTTCGTGGAATTGCCCTAATGCGATATCTAATTTTGAACCGTTAAGGCAGATACCCTGGCAGTTTAAGCAAGCAAAATGCTGCAGTTTATCCTTGATTTTCTGCAGCCGCATCTTGCACCACATCCTTTTGTGCATGAACAAAAAATCATGGAGAGAATGGAGTCAGGAGCAGGAAGCCTTGAAGTTGTTATAAGTTTCCATGATGTAACTGCTTTTTTTCCATCCCCAGGCATCGGGTGGAAGTAATCTCCCCAACCACTTTCGAATCTGTTGATAAACTCTTAATGAATGAAATTTTGCGGCATCTTCTGTAGGTGGGAAGGAAGCAAGATCAGGTTTTATTTTTCTTGCTGCTCTCTGAAAAGATATAAATCTCTGTTCATTCAGAGAAGTTATATTTACTGGAGCCCCATATAAGGCTAAGAAAAATGATTGGCCTGCCTCCCCTACCTGCTCTGGGCTAGAAAGGGGGTTTGAGAACACTTCTGGCACGTAGCTCAATGATTGATTTTTTTGTAACAGCTTTATGAATTTGGCTTTGCCTTTGTTATATGCAGCTGATGTTGTGTCACAGCCGGAGAAAGCATGGAGGAAGAGAATTTGATCTTTGAACTTGCAAGTGTTTTGTAATTCTTGTGAATAAAAAATTTTAGTGTTCACTTTATCTTTGCCTGGTTTGAAGAAAAGAATATTATTATTATTTGGAGTCTAAGCTATTAATAAAACATTTTGGGCCTTCGTTTGCTGAACTATGGTAGAGGGAAAAATAGTGAAAAGTACACTTGCACATAGTTTTGTCTTCCCTTCATTCCTCGCCTCCTTCCTCCCCAACCTGCCTCCCCGTTTCAAGAAATCAAATCACCTTAATGACCTGTACTACTTCAGGTCGAAAACAGAAAAGAATAATATCAAATTAATCACTGTGACGGCTCCAAAAATAGAAAAGAGGGGAAAAATAGTCGTTTCTCAAAAAATGACAAATTTGAAGTTCAATATCTTGGCAACTATTATAGCTATAATAAAAATAAAAAAAGCGTTTTAAAGATAATTTTATGCTCTTTAATTTATTAATTGACATTTTTTCTCGCAAGTCAATAGTTTCTGAGATATAAGACGAAAATTGAAAAATCACCCATAAAACACCAGGTGGCGCTGCGAGCTCCCCCCTCACCACCGGGGACTTTTAGTATGTTCATCAGGAGACCTTCCTGTACCTGTGTGCCAATTTTTAAAACTATATTATTATTTTTTCGCCCTTATTTTGGGTCTTCGTTTGCTGAACTATGGTAGAGGGAAAAATAGTGAAAAGTACACTTGCACATAGTTTTGTCTTCCCTTCATTCCTCGCCTCCTTCCTTCCCAACCTGCCTCCCCGTTACAAGAAGTCAAATCACCTTAATGACCTGTACTACTTCAGGTCGAAAAAAGAAAAGAATAATATCAAATTAATCACTGAGGCGGCTCCAAAAATAGAAAAGAGGGGGAAAATAGTCGTTTTCTCAAAAAATGACAAAATTTGAAGTTCAATATCTCGGCAACTATTATAGCTATAATAAAAACAAAAAAAGCGTTTTAAAGATAATTTTATGCTCTTTAATTTATTAATTGACATTTTTTCTCGCAAGTCAATAGTTTTTGAGATATAAGACAAAAACTAAAAAAATCACCCATAAAGCACCAGGTGGCGCTGCGAGCTCCCCCCTCACCACTGGGGACTTTTAGTATGTTCATCAGGAGCCCTTCCTGTACCTGTGTGGCCAATTTTTAAAACTGCATGTTTTAGTGTTTTTTCAAATCCTTTATTGACTAGACTATATGGTAGTTTTGCGATAACGTTAGTATTTAATTAACGTTAGTAAATTAGTTAACGTTAGTTAGTTGCGATAACGTTAGTAGGTCAGGAAACAATTTTCCATCAAAGTAGCATTTGCCATGACTATTAATAAGGCGCAAGGGCAGACGCTCACAAAGGCAGGACTGTATTTACCACAACCCGTTTATTCCCACGGACAATTACACGTAGCTTTCTCTAGAGTAAAATGTTTTAAAGATATTCATGTTTGTGTTGAAGACACATACAACCAAAAAGTAAAGGATGATCACATCATCACTTCGAACGTCGTATAAAGAGGTTTTGTAAAAACGCTTGATTTACTTTAATAAAAAATAACAACTCTGTATACTGATGTGTTCAATTTTGTACCTTGGTGCAAAAACAACCAATGTCAAAAATTTGATGTTTTTGGTTTTTTTATCGTAATGGGAGCAGAAAGGTATCCTCTGTTTTATACCACGACAACCAATGTTTTAAAATAAACCGCCTTAGCAGGGGAGCGAAACTAAGACACCAAATCTAACACATCCAATCGAGGACTGAAATCTTTGAAACTGAATAACTCAATTTTAAGTTTAGAGTTTTTTTTTTTAGTGGAATTCCGCACGGTTCACCTAGTAGAACTGATTTTTATAAGATGAATACTGAATAGTAAGAAGCACTAGTAAGCAGTGGCGTAGCTAGGGGTTGGCAGAAGTGGCTCTTGCCACGGGCGCAGCAGCCAGGGGGTGGGCGGCATTTTGACCGATTAAAAAAAAATGGTCAAGTCCAAACAGACTAAAAAATGAACATTCGATAGACACCCGAGCAGCACAAACTGCGCCCATACGTTATACTAGACATACCATACAAAATGCCCATTATCGCTTTGGGAAATTTCGTTTGGATACACTGATTTTAGCTGAAGTCTATCTGGTAGGATAGAATTTAGTTATATGGGGTCTGGAGTCCGTATAATATGCTGATCTGAAATCGTTCCGGTCTTATCCACTTAAAAAAATAGAAACAAACCTTATCTCTCCGCTTTTTTCCAGCCCCATTTTTTTTTCATGATATCACTTTTAACTTATCAATTACATACTATGCTTCGGAAATAACGTTCTACGATTTTAAAAATCGGCGAACTTTTGTTGAAAACATTTCAGATACAGATTTTTGGAATGCAATTTTATGATGACAGAAAATAACTCCCCTCTTGGTAACAATTTTTCTGTGGCGAAAACTAGCGGGAGAATAAAATGTATTTCTTAAAAACGTTAGGGAGAGATTTCTAAAACACGACTATTGCAAAGTGATTTTAAAAATTTAGTAGCACAAGTACACAGTGGCGGATCCAGACTATGGATTTGGGAGGGGAACTTTTGTAGAAACTGTTTAATGGGGGGGGGGGGGGAGCTCTCTCTCGCGCTGCAAAAGCTCTCGCTTTTTTCAGCGCGCTTTTTAATAAAGAATTAAATGCAATACAAATTTTGTTCGTCACAAATTCTCAGATAATAATTTCAATCCCCGTTTGTTTATTGTTGAACTTTTTAATTAAGAAAAAAAATTAGCAGAAACTATGAAATATAAAGAGCAATTCAACAAAAAATAAATGCAAATGTGATTAAGAAAGTTTGTGGCCACAAACTTGAAGTCTCGCACTGATCAATCAAATTTGTTTAAAAAAAGTACTAATGATAAACACTTAGTAAGCTTTATACACATTAATGTAAGAATGAAGGCTTTCACGGCTGGTGTCAATATTAGTTAAGGATTCCAGGCTGTTGTGCCGTGGTCTAATGGCTTTAATCCATACGTTTCAATCGCAACTGTGGCGGTCACCTTCAGTGGCTTTCAGCTAATCAACAACAAGCCACTGAAGATGACCGCCGCAGTTGCGATTGAAACGTATGGATTAAAGCCATTTAGACCACGGCACAACAGCCGGAATCCTTAACTAATATTTTGTACACATTTTTTTTATTTAATCCAATGTGTACTGTAACTTTATTTTACTCTTAGACAGCCTAAGCGATCAGCATGATTTCAGCAGTATTTACAAATTCAGTTGTATTTACAAATCTAGGACATGAATACGCCAACTTGATGTGAATTAAGAAATTAATGCACTATTATAAGTTTATTACATTTATTATCTGTTAATTAGTATATTTATTTGAGCTTAAAGGTTACCCAATGAGCCTTTAAATTCAAATTAATGTTCGTATGAATCAAAAAAGAAAAAAAAAACGTTTTCAGTGACTTTGAGCGAAAAATAAAGGCTGATTATTCGAACGATATTGTTGCAGTCCTTCAATAAATAAATTTTTTCTTTCATCAACATTTTTTTAAATTATGTTTTAAATAAGTTGTTCATTTCGAAACATTGTTAAATTTGTAGTTATCATCGTCATTCTTCGTTCTGTTAATCTCGGAACAACTTGCCCCCACGTCAGGTTAAGTTGCTCCTTTTCAGGTTTATTTACCATAGAATTAATTATTAAAAAACCTTACGAAATAAAACTCAAAAAAAAAAAAAAAAAAAACAGCTTTTGTATCAAAGGGACAAAGAAAAACCTTGGAATATTAATTTTAGAATCTTGTTTTCCGAACAAATTTTAAGCAGGAGTAAAACACGGAACTTTTGGCCCCGCTCTCCCCTGCTTACATTTATTTTTTCTATAAGTATTTAATGTAGAACAAATTGAATGAAAGAACTAAGACTTACCATGAAGAAAAGAAGATAGCTGCAGAACAGAACAGTTATCAGCAAAAAAAAAAAAAAATCTTGAAAATAAAACGTAGCTATCACAAATAAATCTGTTATAGTTGTGGTGGTATTGTGCAGCACAGAATAAGCGCACTAAACACGAAACACAGGGTTACCAACTCTTAAAAAGCCCCCCCCCCCTAAACTCAACTCAAAAAACCCTTAAATGCGATTGGATAATAATGACGTCATAAATCAAAAACTTTGGTTGCCACTTAAAATTTTTGGTAGCCAAATCTCAAATATGAAAACAAAAGGAATCTGAAAAACGAAATTATTTTTCTTTTCTCTGTTCTGAAAATTTTTATGCACCTTGGCGTTTTGGAGGGGGAACGTTCCCCCAGTTCCCCCCCTGTGGATCCGCGCCTGACTTACGCTGGACTTTTCTTTATAGATTTCGACACTGCGCTGCAATTTCGGGCAGATAATGAAGTCAATAAAAATTGTCGTATTAAATTTTAAGTTTAGAGCTTTTTTTTTGTGTGGAATTCCGCACGGGTCACCTAGTTTTTATTAGCCTACTTTCCCGTTAAAAACAAAAGAAAGACGAAAAAAGTATTAAAAGTAGCTTAATGCATCTAAAAAATATCGCCAAGTCCAAAAAATATCGCCAAGTTAAAAAAAATATCGCCAAGTCCAAAAATTATCGCCAAGTTAAAAAAATAAAAAGGTAAAATGAATATCGGAAAATTAAAAATTTGAAAGTGGGGAATTGAGATGGGGAATTTGTGCGTCGGTCGGTCTGTCGGTCGGTCGGTGGGTCTGTCGGTCTGTCTGTCCCCCCCTAATAACTTTTGAATGAACACTCCGATTTGGACAAACTTTTTTTTTGTTGGAAAGATCTCGGCGAGTACAGCTCATTCCCATATTTGATTTTTCGATTTGAACAATTTTTGGTTCAAATTGGAACCGTTCAAACAACCTGTCCCGAGATGCTAACTTTTGAATGAACAGTCCGATTTGAACAAACTTTTTTTTGTTCGAAAGATCTTATCAAGGATACTTCATTCCCGTATTTACATTTCCGATTTGAACAATTTTTTGTTCAACATTGAACCGCTCAAGCAAGCTGTCACCCCTAATAACTTTTGAGTGAACAGTCCGATTTAAATAAAACTTTTTTTTTGTTCGAAGGATCTCAGCAAGGATACTTCATTACCGTATTTAAATTTTCAATTTGAACATTTTTTCGTTCAACATTGAACCGTTCAAGCAGCCTTTCCCCACCTAATAACTTCTGAGTGAACCATCCGAATGGAATAAACTTTTTTTTGTTGGAAAGATCTCGGAGAGTACAGCTCATTCCCATATTTGATTTTTCGATTTGAACAATTTTTGGTTCAACCTTGAACCGTTCAAACAACCTGTCCCGCGATGCTTTCAGAAAAAAAAATTAACATTAGCGCCTACGGGGAATTTAAGTTGAATGTTGATCCTGAACTTAAAGTCGGATTTCCTTCAAACTAACTTAGTAAGAAAATGGTTTTGATAAGTAATGTTTGTAAAGTACTTTTCTGAATAATCTTCTGTGAGGACTCTGATCCGACTCCGACTCCGCAAACATGGCGGAAATGCAGGCTCAGAAAAAAAAAATGACTGACTGTGCAGACGATTTTTTGTTTATTTATTCATTTGTTTTATTTTATTTATTATTATTATTATTATTATTATTATTTTTGGCAGACGATTTTTTTTGTAATAAAAATGTTTCACTCGCAAGGGCATTTTATTCTTTATTTATATTTAACAACTGGCAACGGATTAAAAGTGAAATTCGAGACATTTTATCAACGGACGAGTTTTTTTTTTTTTTTCTTTTTTTTTTCTTTCTTTGATAAAATGTGTTTTGATGTGCTTTGTACTTTTAATTTTTTTTTCTTGAAAACAATTGAGGAATTTTTCTACGGAAGAACTGTAACAGTTACATTCTTTAAAAGGTGCGACAAAACTTTATTCATTCATTTATTTACTTTTTATGTGTCTATTTCATCTGATGAGAGGGGTGTATTTTGCTTTTAGAAATCAGCTTTAAGTGCTAAAAAGGTATGTTTGACATAATTTTTAGTCCCAGATAATTAAGAGAATAATGATCAGATGCTAGAATGCCGATGTCCATGTACGGGAAAGTAGGCTCGTTTAGTTCTTGACAGAACTTCTTGTTTATTTTGACAATAGAAAGAGCACAAAACATATTGCACTGGCGTGATTACAAACCGAGCTCAGTCCCTCTCAATAATACTAAAACGGTAATGAGTATAAAGGACTAAGTAGTGCTATATATAGTTTAGAAGCTAGGGCACTTCATTTTAGTTCATATAAAATAGAAAAAATTCCAAAATACGAAATCGAAACCCCCTGAAAAAAGATTTATTTCTCTCTCTCTCTCTTTTTTTTTTTTTGAACCTTTTAACCTTCTGTACTGCGCTATCGAAGCACAAACAGCGTTTGAAAACGTTACTCGTTCAAAATCGCGCCGCTGTACTTGCAGGCGCGGATCCACAGGGGGGGAACTGGGGGAACGTTCCCCCTCCAAAACGCCAAGGTGCATAAAAATTTTCAGAACAGAGAAAAGAAAAATAATTTCGTTTTTCAGATTCCTTTTGTTTTCATATTTGAGATTTGGCTACCAAAAATTTTAAGTGGCAACCAAAGTTTTTGATTTATGACGTCATTATTATCCAATCGCATTTAAGGGTTTTTTGAGTTGAGTTTAGGGGGGGGGGGGGCTTTTTAAGAGTTGGTAACCCTGTGTTTCGTGTTTAGTGCGCTTATTCTGTGCTGCACAATACCACCACAACTATAACAGATTTATTTGTGATAGCTACGTTTTATTTTCAAGATTTTTTTTTTTTTTTTGCTGATAACTGTTCTGTTCTGCAGCTATCTTCTTTTCTTCATGGTAAGTCTTAGTTCTTTCATTCAATTTGTTCTACATTAAATACTTATAGAAAAAATAAATGTAAGCAGGGGAGAGCGGGGCCAAAAGTTCCGTGTTTTACTCCTGCTTAAAATTTGTTCGGAAAACAAGATTCTAAAATTAATATTCCAAGGTTTTTCTTTGTCCCTTTGATACAAAAGCTGTTTTTTTTTTTTTTTTTTTGAGTTTTATTTCGTAAGGTTTTTTAATAATTAATTCTATGGTAAATAAACCTGAAAAGGAGCAACTTAACCTGACGTGGGGGCAAGTTGTTCCGAGATTAACAGAACGAAGAATGACGATGATAACTACAAATTTAACAATGTTTCGAAATGAACAACTTATTTAAAACATAATTTAAAAAAAATGTTGATGAAAGAAAAAATTTATTTATTGAAGGACTGCAACAATATCGTTCGAATAATCAGCCTTTATTTTTCGCTCAAAGTCACTGAAAACGTTTTTTTTTTCTTTTTTGATTCATACGAACATTAATTTGAATTTAAAGGCTCATTGGGTAACCTTTAAGCTCAAATAAATATACTAATTAACAGATAATAAATGTAATAAACTTATAATAGTGCATTAATTTCTTAATTCACATCAAGTTGGCGTATTCATGTCCTAGATTTGTAAATACAACTGAATTTGTAAATACTGCTGAAATCATGCTGATCGCTTAGGCTGTCTAAGAGTAAAATAAAGTTACAGTACACATTGGATTAAATAAAAAAAATGTGTACAAAATATTAGTTAAGGATTCCGGCTGTTGTGCCGTGGTCTAAATGGCTTTAATCCATACGTTTCAATCGCAACTGCGGCGGTCATCTTCAGTGGCTTGTTGTTGATTAGCTGAAAGCCACTGAAGGTGACCGCCACAGTTGCGATTGAAACGTATGGATTAAAGCCATTAGACCACGGCACAACAGCCTGGAATTCTTAACTAATATTGACACCAGCCGTGAAAGCCTTCATTCTTACATTAATGTGTATAAAGCTTACTAAGTGTTTATCATTAGTACTTTTTTTAAACAAATTTGATTGATCAGTGCGAGACTTCAAGTTTGTGGCCACAAACTTTCTTAATCACATTTGCATTTATTTTTTGTTGAATTGCTCTTTATATTTCATAGTTTCTGCTAATTTTTTTTCTTAATTAAAAAGTTCAACAATAAACAAACGGGGATTGAAATTATTATCTGAGAATTTGTGACGAACAAAATTTGTATTGCATTTAATTCTTTATTAAAAAGCGCGCTGAAAAAAGCGAGAGCTTTTGCAGCGCGAGAGAGAGCTCCCCCCCCCCCCCCATTAAACAGTTTCTACAAAAGTTCCCCTCCCAAATCCATAGTCTGGATCCGCCACTGGCGTAAGTTGGTGTAGTCCCTGCCGGAGGTTGCAAGTTCCCGATCATATGGTACACTTGACCATGTAGTTTAAAACAATATGGACCTCTGCCAGGAATGTTAACTCAGTCCACTTTGACTGAAGCGAAGGCCAAAGCATTGTTGAATTGTCTAATATTGTCTAGGTAGTAGACACCTTCCTGTTAGTCTGCCTGTTGGTACCCTGTTCCTTGGCATTGTAAAATCTTGTACGTTTGCACAACATCGCCATCAACTGCCGTCGTTCTGACAACTTTTCAAAGAGATCAAAGACACGTTCACTTTTACAACTACTACAAAAGTGATACCTTATATCAAAATCAAATACCAAAGGCTACTACTAAACTAAATACTAACGATATCGCAAAACTACTATAGTATTTTGAAACAATAAAAGTTACAATTAAGGTTTACCGAGCTAAGAATTGGCTTGAAATGTCGCATTTAAAATTGATTTGAATAACAATGGTAACGATTTTAACAGTTGAGCAAAAAATTTAACTTTTTCAAACTTCAATCGCTTATAAGTCGCTTAAACGTGGATTTTCGAGATTCTCGTTATTACGCGGCGCTAGCGGAGAAACGTTCTAAAGAACGCATTTTTTTTAAATCTTTCGAATGAAATCAAAATGGAGACGATACGACAACTATTCCGCTAGACAGAGTCAATTTTGTGCCCAAAAATTGAAGTTCGAATAAAAAACGAACCGACACTTTTTAGAGGGTGGGTCTAATTTTCGTCAATAGCCCGCGGGATAAGCTTCAGAATCATAAATTTTCATGCAATTCGATAAAGAAATGAGCGAGTTTCGACCGGGTATAGGATTCGGCTTTAGTCCGTGGAGTTAGTGCAAAAATATTTCGCTTCCGGATACCAGTCTGAAATTTTATGTGGGGCCTATATTCACATAGGAGGACAAAAAAGCGCCGGGAGACACTTGATCGGAGGTCAAGGTCATTCTGTGATGACGTCATCAAAATGGCCGCTTTTACAGGTAAATACGTTCGTTTAACTGCTTAAAACTCCATCATAGATTCAAATATTGCAAAACTCAAATATATCATCTGAAAGCTCTTTAAAAGAGCTATTTCGAAATATTTAATTTTTCTTTCTGAGGTCAAGGTCTCACCTGTAATGACGTCATCAAAATGGCCGCTTTTACAGGTAAATACGTTTGTTTAACTCCCCCTAAAACTCCATCATAGATTTAAATATTTCAAAATCCAACTATATCATATGAAAGCGCTTTAAAAGATCTATTTAGAAAATATTTAATTTTTCTTACTGAGGTCAAGGGCCCACCTGTGATGACGTCATCAAAATGGCCGCTTTTACAGGTAAATACGTTCGTTTAACTGCTTAAAACTCCATCATAGATTGATATATTGCAAAACTTAAATATATCATCTGAAAGCTCATTAAGGAGCTATTTAGAAAGGTTTAATTTTTCTTTCTGAGGTCAAGGTTCCACCTGTAATGACGTCGTCAAAATGGCCGCTTTTAGAGGTAAATACGCTTATTTAACTCCCCCTAAAAATCCATCATAGATTTAAATATTTCAAAACTCAACTATATCATCTGAAAACTCTTTAAAAGAGCTATTTAGAAAGATTTAATTTTTCTTTCTAAGGTCAAGGGCCCACCTGTGATGATGTCCTCCAAATGGCAGCTTTTACAGGTAAATACGCTTGTTATACATTTTCAATTTAAAATTGTTTTAACTTTTCATCTATTTGTCTTAGAAAATAAAACCAAGCACTATAAAATAGCTCTTTTAAAGCGCTTTCGGATAATATGTTTCAGTTTTGCAATATTTAAATCTATGATGGAGTTTTAAACAGTTACATGAGCAATATTTTTTTTTTGCCAATGTCATACTCTATTCTTTGTCTTAACAGAACAGTTGAGTCCTTTGAGGCGAAATGTGAAAAAAATTTTTACAAAAAATTTATTTTTTCCTGTACATTTTTTGTAAAAATTTTTTTTACATTTCGCCTCAAAGGACTCAGCTGTTCTGTTAAGACAAAGAATAGAGTGTGACATTGGGGAAAAAAATATTTCAATATGTTGTTGGCAGAAGAAGTTATGATCGTTTGAATATCGGTAAAATATGACATTTTTCATATTTCGGCCTTACGCAACTAAAAGCACGTTGAACTTTCCTCGGTTATTTATACATTATTTTAAAGTTCTTACACTGGTCTTTCAAACGACACTACTTTTGCCGTGCCAACTGAAATGTACAAGCTGTTTTTAGACCTCAAAAACGCTAAAAAAAGTCAAAAATGCCTTGTTTTGAGGGCCTTCACTGACCTTACGGCAACAACTTACCACAAATTTAACATTCATTTTGTAAAGTTTCAACCTTCTATATTCCATAGACAAAAAGAAAATTGGAGTTAAACAGTTCCTGGTAAGAGTTTTGGCTCACGGCGAATTCCATGTCTTGAAAATCCGCTTAATTTTTGACGCCGCACCTTCATCTTTAGGGATCCATAAAAACTAAACAACTCAACTTTAGAGCAAAACATTCTGGATTTGGTCTTTAAATAAGATAATAAACATTTGGTAATTTTTGGGAAAAAATCTGAGAGGTCATGAATCACCTCATAATGCTAGGCGTGACAGTTTCTCAGATTCTTGCTCTTAAATGAATTCCCTCTTATATCAACCTTTTTTTTCTCTTCTCAAATTATGGTTTCAATGAATTTTATCTCGCAACATCGTTAAAGTCGAAATCACCTTCGTTATTCCTTGTCTTGTTAATCTTGGAACAATTTGCCTCGAGTTGTTCCTTTTCAGCTTTACTTGCTATAAAATTAATTATTAAAAAATCTTATTAAATACCATTCGAAAAACAGTCTGTGCATCAAAAGGATAGAAAATACTAGGTTTTAACCTCGGAATATTAATTTTAGAAGTCTCGGGAGTATAAATTTTGA
>JAXGGA010011351.1:0-42828 GCA_038373865.1 Uloborus plumipes
GGACAGTCGAGAAGGCGAGATGGAAAGCCTCTCAACGTCTGCTGCAAAAACTTGAAAAGTCTCTCCAGCCCTCTGGAGTCGGGATTTGAGCTGAAGTTGGCTGAATTCTTTTTGGCAGGATTCGCCAAAGCGAAGCTCCAAGGCAGATGATAAGGCTTCGAAGTCATGGTGCTTGTCCTCTGGGAAGGTCTGTAGTATATCAGCTGCATCCCCTCTCAGCGAGGCTGCAAGTTGACAGGCTTTCGTGGAAGAGTCCCAGGAGTTTGCTTCTGCAACGATGAGGAACTGCTTCTTGTAAATATTCCACGAGGTCTTCCCGTCAAACGTGGCCAGTTTGATGGATGGACGAGAAGTTCCAGCTGCAGCTACACAGTCACTTGAGTTGTTGCAGGATGCTGATAACTTTGATTCCAGTTCTTTAATTTTCTTTTCCACATGGTTTTCTACTGTGGTGATTCGATTCTCAACGCTGTCAACTTTTTCTTCTAGAGCCTCCACTTTATTTTCCATATTGGCAAATTTACTTTCCACCAAACTTTTCATTGACGTTAGATCGCTCTTAATTTCTTCTTGACTTGAAGTTATGCTAGCGGTTAACTCATTCTTAATTTCTTCTTGACTTGAAGTTATGCTAGCGGTTAAATCACTCTTTAATTGTTCTTGATTAGTAGCCAGAGTCGCTATATCATTTTTTAATTGTTCTTGATTCGCAGCCATGTCATTTTTTAATTGTTCTTGATTCGCAGTCATGTCACTTTTAACAGCGTTGATCGCATCAAGGAGTTTTTGCAGTTGTTCCTCCATTGCTCTTGTAATCACCATAAAATTCCGAAGTCAAAAAGTCCTTAGGAAGAAAAGTCCGAATTCACAGGTAATTCCAAGAAAGTCCTTGAAGATGCCCCACGTTGGGCGCCAAAACTGTAACGAGTCCGTAGCACCTTCAACTTTCTTCAAATGAGCATTCCAATCTTGAGGAAGTAACTATAAATTTATTTACAAGTATGTACACTATTTACAATAAGAGCAGAAAACAATTGCTAAACATCAGCAATTAGGCAGCAAACACTACACTGTACTCTCAACAGTAATTCAGCACCACGTATCTAACGTGAACAGTAATTAAGCAATTACAAAAGCAAAACAAACATTCGCCCAAGCGAATAGCGAATAAAACGAGTCACCAGAATCAAATCTGAAAACAACTGACTGACTTGTGTTCAAGGCCAGCTATTTATACACAGAAAGAAATTACGACAATATTCGAGAAAAACCTGGAATATTTTGTTTCATTCATAACTTTGAACAATCCATTCACAAATTCTAGCGATAAGAAAAAAAACCACGCGAAAATGTCTTCACGCTTATTAAAGTTAGGGCAAGTGTAAAAACTGCAAAGTGTTTCAGGGCCGGTATACAGATGATAAAAGTGATATCTTCAGATACATTTGCAACATGTCGCCAGATAAAACCAAAACTAATGAAAATGATGCAAGGCAGGAAAAACAACAATATTTACAAGATTTGTAACAATATGAATGTTCTTGAATAGCATTTAGTCAATATCCTAATGTATAAAATTCATGCACAACCGTTGGAAATTTAATAACCAATTCTCTGAAAATTGAAAAAAAAAATCTAAAACTGCGTACCTTCACCCCCACTAACCCTAATAAGAATTGTACTTTCAACGAAATGGCAAAATTTAGAAAAGCAAGTTAGTTATTCCAAAATTTTCCAGTTAGGTCAGAATGTAT
The DNA here is from genome assembly GCA_038373865.1 of Uloborus plumipes. NCBI lineage: Eukaryota > Metazoa > Arthropoda > Arachnida > Araneae > Uloboridae > Uloborus > Uloborus plumipes. Next base: position 1,755 of record JAXGGA010011351.1, read on the forward strand.
GTTATACCCTGTACATTGGTATCGAAGAACAACAAAAATCATACCCAGGTACATGGAAAAGAAAATACAGTAACCCCTTGTCATGTAGCGCTTGTCGGGGGACAACAAGAAGGCACAAAATAACACGTCATAAAATTTAGCAATTCAATTAAGTACAAATTTACGACATGTGACCAGTTGCGGAGCTTCGGTGGGGGGGGGGGGGAGGGCTCAGGGTGCCCGGGCCCCTCCCAAAGGGATACAAATAGTTTAACTTTAGCATTAACTACTTTTTAATTGATTGCTTCATAAAGTAAGTTAAAATTTTTAAATTAGCTTTCAAACACAAGCACAAAGCGTATTTGAATAAAATTACTTTGGTTTGCTATGGGAGTAAGAAATAGTGCAGTGGGTGGTCAGAGTAAAAACATACATAAGAGTTACGAGTTTTGACTTTTAGGCCTAAAATAAATTCGTTCATTAATTATTTTTTTTATAGAAAAAGTTGTTATCCTGTTTTAATAACTGCTTGCTTCAATATTATGACATTTTTTAATGCCGTGCAGTATTATACTATTTTGGTGAAAATACTTAAGGTTTAATATTTATTTGGCTTAAAAATGTTTAAAAAGATATTTTACTACCATATTCGAAGCGAATTAGTACGTAATATTTCTTTACTATAAAATAGATGTTCAGCTTCAAGAGCTTCTTAAAAAAACATTATAAAAGAGCCTCATGAGAATTTTTTTTTCAACACGCTTTTATTATTTTTCTTTTTTTTTGGAGGGGGGGGGCTTTTTAATTTTTGGTGCCCCTCCCAAAAACTATTTCTATCCGCCCTGCATGTGCCTCCACAAAAATATTAGTTTATTATCATATTGGAACAATTCTCCTTATAAAAATAAAAGAAAATTCGCTTGTCAGTTTTACTATTAAAATACTAAATTTTAAAAACCTTCAAAAATCTACCATTTTATGGTGGAATATCAATCGAAAGTTGCTACAAATTTAAACGAATTTTACACATACAAGTTTTGTTAATTGATTTCAAAAAAAAAAAAGAAAATACTCTTTGTGGGTAATTTTTTCCCCCCTATGAAGCAATATTTTTCTTTAAGATAGCATTTGAAGACATGTTCGATTCATTTTCCAGAGCACACACTGTGGCGGTCTACTGCAGAACATGCAATCTCACGAGTACAGAAGGTAACCGAAAATGATGGCCGTCAAGTTAAACATATTTTGCAGAAAGAATTTAATACCGAATTTCTATATAAGTGTGTGATTCATTGGAAAATAAAAAAAAAACCTTTGGTGATGGCCAAATTTTGAACAATTCCTTTCATTTCCTCAAACAAATTCAAATCCTGTCATTATGATTGACGCAAAATTCCTTTAATTTCTGAGCAATGGTTCCGTCGGCGGACAACTTCAAAGTAGAGTCGTTTAACTATATGAACACCCATATATTAAATTCTAAAAAAACGACGGGCTTTAGTTACACTTTTAAATTAATGTTTAATTATCATTGTATAATAATTGTGTTTTTGCGGTAAACTTTAATCTTATTTTCAAAAAAAAACTCCACATGTAATTTTTATAATTGTTATGTTCAAATGTATATATGTCATTAAAACACATTATTTTTAAATTAAACTTGAGGTACGATCTAGAACGTAGTCTTTTGTTTCCGCATAGCATCATAGCAATAATTACAGTGTGCTCATTAAATGAGAGACCCATTTTGAACGCAAAGAAGAACAGCACGGCTTGAGATAAAAATGCGTTATTTGCATCATTTTTATAAGAAAACGAATAAAGTTTGAAACATATTTTGCATTCAAAGAGTTTAAGATATCCCACTAGAAGGCACTGCCAGTCGAAAAACTAAATGACAACTCTTAATCAGTAGCGTACCTATGAGGTCATCACACGCGCACGCAGCCTTAGCAAACGAAAGAAATTGCCCCCCCCCCCGGGGGGGTCTCCCAGATGGAGGTCACAGTGATCTCCCAACTTTTCTTATTCCGAATATTTTGATTTATTAATTCTTAAAATTTAAAGAAAATGTTGCAGCTTTGATATTACTTTTTCTGTTTGTAAATGTTTATGATGCCCAACGTTCCTTCTTATTTTATGTATGTATAGATGTGTGCTTGTTCATATTTTATCATTTGGTGAAACTCAAATTTCATTGGGCAAATGGAGAATTTTAAATTCAATTCCTTTCATATAAATTCAATAAAACCACTATTACTTGCACACAGTTCTTTAATAAGTATAGGTTTTTTTTTTCACAATAGCTTTAATTTTGAATAGAGTTTGTTTCAAAACTAGAAGAATAAACATCATAAACGAAAAGCAAATTGAATACGAAAAACATAATTAATCTGAAATTGACCTAATAAATACGATCCCTCACATAGGTGCAAGATAAGAGTATTATATATTCGCTATGGGTCAATCCATTTTAAATCAACAAATGGGGTGCGCATCACCATTTTTGATTTTGATGAAAATTTGCTTGTGTATTCCTTTTACTTTCCAGAGCTCAAAACAGTGTTCATGTTATTTTTAAAAAAATTACCCTTTGATATATAGGCCATTTTTGTTGTTGGCAACAGCGAAAATTGGGCGTTTTGATGCTTTGTTTGATGAACTATAACTTTTTTTCTATCAAAGATTTTGAGCTCAAATATAGCTCATTCGAAAGCTAAGAAAAAGATCTTTTTATATATGCTATCAATAAATTTCAGATTTAAAAAAATATTTATTTTTTCAAGGTCAAAGTTCACGACGAAAATGACATTTTTTACTACTTTCAAACATTAAAAAACGCATGAAGGGTTCAAAGTAACAAGCCGATTTTTTCATCATATATTCATAGTCATGGTTACTTACTGTATAAAAAAAATTGGCTTGTTACTCCACCCCCTTTATGAGATATGCCCCCCCAAAGTTGTAAATTTTTTTAAAAATCCAATATTCAACGCTAAAAAAATGCATGTGGGGGGGCAAGATAAAAATTTTTTTATATGTGGTATTTTAAGTACTTTTTACCAGCTTTCTAATAAAACAAAAGTTGTTTTGTTATTCAAAGGCGTTTGGCAGATATAAGGGACTGAACTTTCAAAAAATTGCACAAAAACAACACGATTATTTTCATTTTTTAAATCTTTTTTTTTATTTAAATGTAATTATATACCTTATTCTTTGCCTTAAATGCTAAAAAAGACTAAGGAGAGCAATGAAGAAACATATTTAAAGTTTAATAAGATAATTTAATATTTTTAACACCTGGGAATATAGAATACCACTAAACTTGTCTGATTTTTAAACATCTGATTGCTACCTACAACAGGACTGAGAATTTCTCAACTTGTCTAGGTTTGTTCATACCATGTGGTTTTCCTTGTTCTGGCTTGATCTCACATGTGTATCTTAGTTGTCTTTCAAATTCTGAAAGAAGTAGGTTGTTGAGCTAGTGTTTCTGCTGTAAAATCTTGTGAAGCTGATGTGATTTCTTTTCATTTCAAGTTCATTCATATTCACAGAATGTTTTGTTAAAGGTAAAAGAAGAAATTCTTTAGAATCCTTAAATATAAATTTAAATTTGTCTTTCTACATGTAAACAGTGAATAAGGTATGGATAACCCTAAATGCTCCATAGGAGTTTTTGAGAATGATGATTGTAATATTTTAAGTTACAGTAGGCAGTCTACTGTAAATAGTATTTCTGAGTACAGTGATAATGATAAAACTTTACTGCACCTGAGAACTAGGTGTAAAACTATTGAAACTGTTTGTACCTACCATGCAAAAAAATTTCTTGCCAAATTTTGCCACCTTTATGGAACTTCTTGCTGGTAGGTACAAACAATTTCAATAGTTTTACACCTAGTTCTCAGGTGCAGTAAAGTTTTATCATTATCACTGTACTCAGAAATACTATTTACAGTAGACTGCCTACTGTAACTTAATATATTACAATCATCATTCTCAAAAACTCCTATGGAGCATTTAGGGTTATCCATAACTTATTCACTGTTTACATGTAGAAAGACAAATTTAAATTTATATTTAAGGATTCTAAAGAATTTCTTTTTTTACCTTTAACAAAACATTCTGTGAATATGAATTAACTTGAAATAAAAAGAAATCACATCAGCTTCACAAGATTTTACAGCAGAAACACTAGCTCAACAACCTACTTCTTTCAGAATTTGAAAGACAACTAAGATACACATGTGAAAGCAAGCCAGAACAAGGATGACCACATGGTATGAACAAACCTGGACAAGTTGAAAAATGCTCATTCCTGTTACTCCACAATAGGTAGCAATCAGATGTTTAAAAATCAGACAAGTTTAGTGGTATTCTATATTCCTAGGTGTTAAAAATATTAAATTATCTTATTAAACTTTAAATATGTTTCTTCATTGTTTTTCTTAGTCTTTTTTTAGCATTTAAAGCAAAGAATAAGGTATATAATTACATTTAAATAAAAAAAAGATTTAAAAAAATGAAAATAATCGTGTTGTTTTTGTGCAATTTTTTGAAAGTTCAGTTCCTTATATCTGCCAAACGCCTTTGAATAACAAAGCAACTTTTGTTTCATTAGAAAGCCGGTAAAAAGTACTTAACATACCACATATAAAAAAATTTTTATCTTGCCCCCCACATGCATTTTTTTAGCGTTGAAAATTGGATTTTTTAAAAAATTTACAACTTTGGGGGGGCATATCTCATAAAGGGGGTGGAGTAACAAGCCAATTTTTTTTATACAGTAAGTAACCATGACTATGAATATATGATGAAAAAATCGGCTTGTTACTTTGAACCCTTCATGGGTTTTTTAATGCTCGAAAGTAGTAAAAAATGTTATTTTCGTCGTGAACTTTGACCTTGAAAAAATAAATATTTTTTTTTAAATCTGAAATTTATTGATAGCATATATAAAAAGATCTTTTTCTTAGCTTTCCAAAGAGCTATATTTGAGCTCAAAATCTTTGATAGAAAAAAAGTTATAGTTCATCAAACAAAGCATCAAAACGCCCAATTTTCGCTGTTGCCAACAACAAAAATGGCCTATATATCAAAGGGTAAATTTTTTAAAAATAAAATGAACACTGTTTTGAGCTCTGGGAAGTAAAAGGAATACACATGCAAATTTTCATCAAAATCAAAAATGGTGATGCAACAACTTTTTTGAAAATTTGTTGATTTAAAATGGAATGACCCCTATATTAGACCTCCAAGTATATTTTACAAACAAGAATTTTCAGACTTTGTATAAAATTTATCCCAGAGAAGACATTTCAAACAAACAGAGACGATTTGTCACGCCATTTATAACACCTATTAGGTTAATCAGGAGAGGCAATCGTTCCGGCCCTGGCTTGAAATTTACTAGATGAATGATTAAAAAAAAAAAAATACAGCGTATACAAACATAGGCCAACAAGAGGGGAAGGTAATGCGGGTACCACAACGATGAGGCTCGGGCTAAGAAGGAAAACAGTATTTGATTAAAACTTATATTTACTTATTTTTTAAAAAATGACTGGCACCCGTATAGTAGAGTACATGCGTCTTCCCTACTTCCCTCGACATTCTCTCGGCTTTTAACGAGTCAGTAATATATGAGAAACAGTGCTATTTTCCTTTCAGAATATACTCAGCGTTTTTATTAAGTATTTTGCTTTACAGAGTGATCACATACGTTGAAAGCAAAACGCTAAGTATATTTTGAAACTGGTAAATGAACCAATTTTTCGTAATAGTGAAGAGTCTGCTTTTATGCAACAATTGCAACATACCAAATTCAGAAAATTTTTTACGCAGATACCTGATTTTCACAGGAAAATGAGCGAAACATGGGCGCCCATAAGGGGGGGGCAAGGGGGGGCTCGAGCCCCCCCCCTTGGAAATTAGTACTTTTTCTGCTTTTAGTACTATTTATTCAGAAAAAATTTAAACTTTTTTTTCTTCACCCATTAATGAATAAGTTATCAAAAATGCCAAATTGTAATAACTCTAATCTGCACTGAAATCGCTTTCAGAATTATAACATTGTGTCTCTTCCTACATTCTTCAATAGAAAAAGAAAGGCAGATTCATGGATGAACCGGCGCCGCATATGCATGGGAAACTCCCCCATGTCTGCGGACTAGCTGTTGGGTCATTCCATTTTAAATCAACAAATTTTTAAAAAAGTTGTTGCATCATTATTTTTGATTTTGATGAAAATTTCCCAGACCTGAAGAAAATATATATTTTATTAAAAAAATATACCGTTTGACATATAGGCCATTTTTGTTGTTGGCAACAGCAAAAATGGGGCATTTATGATACTTAGCCTGATCACTTCAGCAAAGTGACCTAAACAAGCAGAAACCGAAAAGGGCTTTCTATAATACATTTAATCGTTTTACGTTTCTGCATCCTATACGCATGTGAGAGCCTACTTATAATTATACTTTTTCTATCAAATAGCTACATGTAATGAAACCTAAGAAAGAGAGCTTTTTATATATCAAGAAATTTCAGATTAAAAAAAAAATATTTTTCAAGGTCAAAGTTTGATGAAAATCTCATTTTTTACTACTTTTCAAAATTAAAAAACCCATGAAGGGTTTAGAATAACAGCCCTATTTTGATATCATATATTCATATGCGTGGTTACTTATACAAAAAAATTAGTTTGTTACTCCGCCCATTTTATGAGATATGGCCCCCTAAAGTTGCAAATTTTCAAAAAAAATTTCAACGCTGAAAAAAAAAATGCATGTGGGGGTAAGGTAAAAATCATTTTATTGGTGGAATCTTAAGTATTTTTTACATTAAAAAATGTAACAAAAGTTGCTTTGTTATTCAAAGGCGCTTGGCAGCTATGGGCATCTGAATTTTCATATAATTGCCCTGAAGCAGCACGATTATTTTTGTACTTAATCTCAGATTTTAGTGAAATTTAATTGTATTCTTAATTGCTAGTTTTCAATTATAGAAATGACAAAGAAGTGTTATGAAGTAACATATTTACTTTAATAAGATAATTTAAAAATTGTATCGTCTAAATCTCTTAACGCTCTCTTGTAGAACTATTTTCTTTAGTGTTTCGTCTCACAGAGAAGAGTTGATAAATGTTCGCTCATCACAGGTGTGATATTGCGACCTCTTCCTTGTGCACACCATAGTTCTGATGCAGTCAAGATTTTCAAAATGTCTTGCAACTGAACCCAAGTTTTATCATCCTCACTTGATTTTTTTAAATGACGTTCCTGGCTCTTTCGGATGAAAATAATTTAATCTGTATTGTTCTTCAACATTGACCACTTTTACTTGCAACACTTCTCCTAGCCACCAGTCACTATCATACACACGGCAAACATAATCTGATAATTTTGGTCGGATTCTTGTTTTTTGTGCAGCAGTTTCGTTTGAATATATGATAAAAAATATGGCTTGTTATTCTGAACCATTCATGGGTTTTTTAATTTTCAAAAGTAGTAAAAAAAAAGAGATTTTAGTCGCAAACTTTTACCTTGAAAAATAAATATTTTTTAAATATGAAGTTTATTGATATCCTATATGAAAAGAGCTTTCTTAGCTTTCCAATGAACTATGTTTGAGATCAAAATTTTTGATAGAAAAAAAATTATAGTTTACAAGACAAAGCATCAAAATGCCCCATTTTTCCTGTTGCGAACAACAAAAACGGCCTATACATATCAAAGGGTAAATTAAAAAAAAAAATGTATATATTTTTGAGGTCTAGGAAATAAAAAGAATGCATATGCAAATTTCTATCAAAATCAAAAATGGTGATGCAGCCTCTCCCCCCCCCCATTGGTTGATTTAAAATGGAATGATCATATATATATGTATATATATTTATATATATATGTGTGTGTGTGTGTATATTTTAACTGTAAACTATGAAGAAAATATATGAGCCCCCCCCTTAAAATTTCGCATATGGGCGCCCATGGTGAAACCCGGAAGGTTTCCCGGAAATAAATAATCTCTTTTTGTCCCTTTATGTCGCAAACTAATTTATTAATGACTTTTGAAAAATATTTTTGGCTTTTTTAGTGAAAATACATCAGAAAACATATTTATCGAGTAAAAAGTTTTTGAAAATTTTGGGGTCTAAGACGCCTTAGGACCCCCAAGAAAACTCTTTTCTATCGCAGGTACCATCTGTCGGCCTTTCAGCAAAGTACAAGGAGTGGTACTTAAAAGCTTCAACATAATTACAGCCATTTAGGATTCATAATACTAAAAGCGGGACTTCTGTGCCCCATCGGGGCATAAAGGGTTAATGTCTAGGCCACGGTTTTAACATTATTGCCAATCCTAATCCAGTGATTTATATATTCCAAGGACTTTTGAGGCATCCTCCGTTCTCGACGGTATGTCCTGGTTGAGTTAGTGCATAGAGAAAATTAAGCATCCATCAATGTTTTAATCAAACTAATATAACAGGATGATGCATTTTCCTCCTTTGAACTGTGATCGTGTGGTTCTTTTTGCAAGTTGTAAAAAAAATATTACTTTAACAAAGCCCGAATTTTTTCAATAACTGAAAACAAACTTGTTATACCAAGTTGCTGTAGGAGAAAAAATTAATTGTTTACTCTTGCGTTGTTTGGTAAACTTTGACATTGAAAGTAACATTTTAAATGTGGCGGTGGTTCCTAAAACATTTTTCGTTCATATCTTCTGTTCTACTGGTCGTAATGTAATGCCGTTCGGTACCGAGGCTGATTTTTGCCTTTCACACCTCATTATACAGCTAAAAGTAGGGTGGTCTATAAAAAAATATAAAAATGTAGTCCTATTTGAAATTTCAGACTGTTTTCATTTTACTTTGTATATGGCTCGTTATCAGAATTATACTTCCGTAGTTTCAAAGAAGACTTTCATCCATGACACGTGACACCTTTCTTTTTTTCTTATCTAGTATAGCAACTGAATAATTAAGAGTGTTTCGGATTTTTTTTTCTATGACTGTACCTTATTATTATTCTCCTTATAGTTTTTTCTTCTTGGAGTTATTCTCTGTAACCATATAATTGTACTCCAAAAATCTGCATTCGAAATAATTTTAAAATGAGTAACATAAGTTCGCCGATATTTGGAATCGAAGAATAATGGTAGTTATTTCCGTAGTAGATTGAAATGATATCGTGAAAAGGGGCAAGAAATAGCCCCATCTAGCAGAATTTTGTCCTGCCAAAGGAAGGGCTTGGATAATAAAGGGGCTATGTAAAATTTAAAGAAATAAATGGTAAATAATGAATACAGGTAAGCAAATAAAACTTGGTACATCAAAAAGTAGATATCGTTACAACAATTTTATACGCACACTGACGACAAAACCAGAAAACAAAATAGCTGCAACAATTGCAACAATAAAACTTTGAACTTTTATTGCTCGCAATTTATATTTTGTCACATAAGCCCTTTCTCCCAAGCCCTTCAAATATATCTTCGCTTACAACAGTGTATTCAACCAAAATCCATCATAACAAAATTGCATTCTGCACGATTTGTGTTAGAATGTAGTAGATCAGTTTGCGCCGCCCACGGTAGTCTATCAAATTTAGTCCTTCAGTGTTTACACCGGAGCAAAAAAGGTTTATTTTTTTTTTTTAATCTATCAAAATTCTGCCCCCTTGCTTCTGAGAGAGTGGTAAAAGAGACTCCTGCCAACCTTTGGGTACGCCACTCCTGTTAATATAGTAGCTAAAGTAACAAAAACAGGCACTTCTTTCTAGGCACTATAATATAGCCGCCCTTTGAAGAAAACGTGGCGTAGCCACATATCAAAATTTTTCACACACTCGTGACTGTCTTTGTCGAAAAAGTGTCACAGTCGTAATTTCCCACGACTGCAAGAGTTCAAATTTTGCTGGTCAACTGAAAAAAAAGAGACATTCCCAATCACTTTTTAAGCATTTATTAATATAGTTGTGTAGTGCTGAGTGAGAAACAGGCACATTTTTGCTTTTTAGAGTACAAAAATATAATTGTCATTATCATTTTGTCCAAATCAGATGGGTGTCTAAATTCAAACTTCATTCTGTAAATACGACATTCCTGTAGGTTTCCAATAAAACTAGTAAAAAAAAGGGTTCATTCACCATTAGTTTAAAGTCACAAAATTTGCATGATTTTCCGACCAAATGCGCAGCCAAGATATGGTAATTTTTCCTTTGTCCTTATAATCTTGAATATTTACAGTACTATATGCTGATTACTAGTACTATATGCTATAAGTTGATTTAATTTTATTGAGGAAAAACTGACTTAAATTCATTTAAAAAAAAATTACTGATATTCTGCTGAGAGAACTTTGAAATGTTTGCTCGGATTTTTGACGTTTCTGATTTTCGATGAACAGTTTTTTGACGTTCTAATGTAGTAAACGTTTATACCTGACTAGTTGCCTTATTCCTGGCCGGTTTGGTGCTTTTTATTGATACCCAGACAATTTCAGACATATTTCGCAAGAAAAACCAATATAATTTAGTCCCCAGTCCAAATAGTACTCTATATGCGCCTTTGGGTACCCAAGTATTTTTAAAAGTTTCCCCAAACATAAGAGATTTAAGCAGAATAAACAGGGGCGCCCCGAACTAAAATTTTTGGGAGGGGAAAAATTATCAATTTGCCGAATGAAGTTCCAATTTTACCGAATGATAAAATACAAGCATATACACATGTCGTACATGCATAACATTTAGTGAGAAAAAACATTAAAAAAACAATTCGAAAAACTAAAACGAACAAAAAATCTCAATGTTGCAATATTGCCTTCAAATTGCCGAATCGTCAGCAAAATGTGCAGAATACGGAAATTATTGGGAGGTCACAATGACCTCCCATCGAGGCGCTCCTGAGGATAAAACGGGAAGTTACATAAGAGCCGGAATTGCCGCGTCGTGTCGTCTGACTGGTAGTGATTTTTTCCCACCATGCTCATTTTCCTCGATTTTCTGTTAATTAGCAATGGATAATGTCGTTCTTTTTAATGATTCGTTCATTAGAGGATAGTTCCTTTTTTTTAACCGTGCATTAAAGTCGCTCATTTGAACGACTCGGTTCGTATTAAAAAAGTTTCGGGCGATTTTTCTCTGCCAGTGTTACTCACGTACGTTGAAAATATTGGATTGGATCAGTAATGTTCTGCTGAGGGAAACAAAATTACTTTAAAGTTCGACATTTAAATCTGAAAACAAAAACTTGATCTAAAAATACTTGTTTCGTATGATGTATGATGAAGCAACAAAACAAGGTTCCCATATCCGAACCATTCACCGTTCAAAAGAGCGACCGTTCATTATTAAGATTTGATCTTTTAATCCGTTCGTTCATGGACGACTGTAAATGTTTTAGACCACACCATAGAAAAAAATCCTAACTTTGTCGTGTTTTCAATGTGAAATATTCTGCTGCACACAAAGCGTAATATAAATAAGATATTTTTAATAAATTGGTATAGTTTAAAGTTAAGATAACTGATTTTTCACCTTATGAATTAAAAATGATTAGTTTGTTTAATATTTATTCATTTTGTTCCAGCATTTATTTATATGATTAATAAATGTATTGTAGCATTAATGGTTATCAATGATGATGATCGAATATTGATGCATCCATTACCAAAGTCATTGTTAAGCATTTAGCTTTCGTAAAAATTTATTCAAAAAACAAAGTTCTCATTTGAAAATAAAGAAATAACAAATTCTTTGCAACTTGCGGTTCGCCACTTTTTCATGTAGATCATCTAAATAAAAACGAATTGGGTCATTTTCACCATATGCTTACATTTCAAAATTTTTAAGTAATTTTTTTAACTTGCTATTTTCTTTTAGAAACACTAACAGATGTTTAGTCACATATGGTAGGTGTGTAAAAAAGTAACTGGTTGTACACTTTGATGAATAATTAAGTATTCAAATGCTGTTGTAAAACTGTAAGTTGCAAGGAAAATTGTCGTCCATTACCATACAAAATCAATATGAAATCTTACTTTTAAACTATATCATAGAGCCTAGAACCAACTTTATTTGAAATTATTTGCATCCCTGAAGCTTAAAACGATGTTTGTGGTGATTGAAATATTGATCAAAAACTCTATGGTAACGAATTTGACATTTGGTAACGGATTTGACCAGTAACGGACTTGACATTTCAACCAAAATGTCAAATTATGGCTAGGTTGTCGAATTTAAAAATTGAACTACAATATGCATTTTCTTAGAGTTGTATAAGGAACAATATTTAGGGGTAAAAGTTTAGAAAAAGTAAAAATTAATACTCTAAAATCCAGGGCCGCGCCCAGCCTGATCGGCGCCCTCGTGCAAATGTCTTCTGAGCGCCTTTGCAGTAACGTTCGATAGTTAACACCAGCAGTGATGTTTTGTAGACAAATATAATTTCGGAAAAATAAGTTTCGCATATAATGTCCCCCCCCCCCTAAAAAGTACTTCCAAATGTCGAAAAACTCCTTCACACATAACGTTATACTATTTTCACTCTTTTCAAAATGATTATTCCTAATTTTTGTTCTATTTTTTAAGCAGTAGGGTTTTTTTTTAAATACCCCGAAACATTTATTTAGTTTTAAGAGTTAGAATATAGTAAAGAATATTGATTTTTAGAAGCTCAAACTAAAATAGTAGGTTTTTCAATAGTTGAATTTTAAAAAAGTACATGACTAAAATGTCCTTATTGTCAAATTCAAATCGTTCATGTAACGCAATCAACGAGTAAATGGTCCAACAAACAGTTTTACCTATACTGTAATCTCTAAGATCGCTTTGCCTGATGTTCTTTTTCTTAGTCTTATTTCGACGGGTGTTTATTAATTATTTTTTTATGAGAAAAACATGCAATGGGTGCGTGAAACTAGATCTGTTTATTCTTTCAGTATAGAAAAAGTTCCAAATTAAAAAATATATATATTTGTCTAGCAATTTTTATTTATTTTGGGACTTAAAAAATGCACTAAAATTGGCACATAGACAGGCTCATTGTTTTAAAGTTGTCTTGGGAGCGGCGTCAAAGGATGCAAATTTTATCGGTAAACAACAAAAATCACGCCAACTGTTAACATATTGATTTCTCAAAGAGTCGCCCCCCCCCCCTTCAATGACGGGCCTGGTTTTCGAGAATTGCAGTCAACTCTCAATCATTTCAAACTAATATTACATCTCAAATAACACTCCTGCATTACCGTGCCCCAAATAGATTTCATCATTTTACCGTAAATAAATAATTATAAAATTTAAAAAGTGTGAAGCTGGCTCAAAGTCAATTCTAATTATTATTATAGCTAGTTTTAAAAAATCTGCATGCGCGAGAGGACACATACGCGACTTTCTTATTGCCAATAAATCAGCAAATTGGGGGTAAAAACAAAACGACGTTCTCGACATGAGCTACAAGAAACCGAGTGTCAAGTGCTCTAACGCCATTGAAAAGAATGCGACTATTCTATTATGGCCAATCTGGATAGAATAAAAATTCATAAACAAAACATTTGTAAGCTGAAATGTGAAAATCTTGACATTGAAAATAAAATATTAATAACATTTAACAATTTAAGTGATTAAAAATATCGTTAAATATTTAACTAGAAAACTATAGGGATAACTCTGAATTTTAACTACTGCTTATAAAACCAAACTGTTGCTCTTCAAATACTACTCATAAAAAGATTTTAGATTCACAAAAATTCCTATTGAGCGTAACGTCCGGTTTTTCGTGTGGCCCAAAATCGGAGCATAACAAATATTTAATTTTGGAATACCCTGTACATTTTTACTTCACATCTCAAAGTTATTTCGAGTTCAATAGCTCCTTGAATACACCCATTGTGTTCTGGAAAGAGAAATATTTTAAGTATCAAAGTTAATGTAGCTCTAAATATCTCTCGAATTTTCATTTGATAAATTATTAATCACACTTTTTGTCTGTCAAAATATGACACCTGATTGTATTGCTGAATTAAAGTATAAAGTGGAGTAAATTCCCCTTAAAATCGGAAACTGACATCTTTCCCGGAAAACCAATGAAATCCGGATTAGTAAAAAGGTATTAAATTTAATATGAAATACAAATGCATTTTCCAAAGGTCTTTTTTTTATTTTAAAAAACTAGTGTTTGACGCGAAGAGGAGATAACGTGTGATTATGGTCAAATTGTTACATTTTGAAACTGAAAAGTTTACTTTAACTGTTGCCTATAATATGTAAATATTATGTACAAGTAAATAACATGCAAATATGCTTATACCGTATTTTTTAAGTACGATAACATAAATTAGTCGAATCACCACGAACAATTGTTAAAATGCTAAAATACATTACACTAGAGAAAATCCTACGTAATATTGATTCAAAGGAATGAAGAAACCTATTGAAGAGCAGAAGATTTGCTTGGACTCTTTTGCTTATAACCTCATAGACATGCTGAAATAGCCTACACGGTGCCTCATTCGGAAGAAAAGTGCTGATGTATGCATTAACATCTCGTGTTTCCAGTGTAAAAGATTAAGCTTTTGAATAGCTTGTTTAGACACAACAAGGCAATCATTTTTCCTCTATGGGTAGGCAGCGAAACGGATTGCTTGTCTCATTGAGCAGTATAATTCCATCGCCAGAGATCGTTTAGTAAAAAGTTCAATATTATTTTTTTTTTGTTTGGATTTTTTATCTAATTTTTTTCTGTTTGGAGTTTTTTTGGTCAGTAGAGCTTGGCGCCTTTTAGACTCTGGCGCTCCCGTGCACCGCACGGCTTTGCACATTGGCGCGGCGCGGCCCTGCTAAAATCTTTGGTAACGGACTTGACAAAGAATAAAAATACGCACCTGGAAAAAATTTTGTGCGAAACGCCACAGCAATACTTCTCGACTTAGGGAAACAAAATGGTACAAAATAGTTACGTCACTAATTTGTTAAGTTAACTGAATACGTGTTACCATCTTTTGACTTCAATAAATACCTTTTTTAGCTAAAATAATCTTGGTAACGGACTTGACAAGAACTTCCGGACAAAATATATTCATACATTTCTTATTGAAATAAAATTACTATTGTTAATATTTATCATGAATACCATATACTAATAGTCAATATATAAAAATAATATGTCGCATTTACTTTTTTTGACCATTAAGTATAGGAAAAAAATAGTTGAACTTGCGAAAATTGGAAATGGACAAGCGTTTTTGCCTTGATGCTCATTTTTAAAGACTTATATAAAAATAAATAAATAAATTTCAATAATTTGTTGAGTGGTAGAATTTTTTGGGGGTATTTCTTGCAGAAAATAATTATTCGCATTGAATTTAAAATATAAGTTATGCTTCAAAATCGTCTTTTTAACCTCCGGACAGCAAATGTAAGCAAATTTTGAAAATGACCCAAATAGTAGCAAGAGATGATACTAGTAGCTCTGATAAATGCTGATCAGAAAACTTTACCAACGCATAACTCAGAAAACTTTTTCCAATAAAAGCCTACATAAGGTCTGATCTTTAACCACGTTTACTCAAAACTTGAATTTTTCCATTTAATACCTTTGTTTCTCATTGCATTTTACAAAATAGCATGATTTACGATTTCACACTTCTCCGAATTATTATTTTAGTAATGCAAAAAGCATGGAGAAGGTCAAGATAAAATCTGGCTCATCGGGGGAGCGGGGGGCTGGGGTGCACCTCTCAGATGCATTGCATTTAATATTATTGGCAATCCTAAAGACGGTTTTGACTAAAAAATAATCCTTCTGGACTGGCTGTGTTAGTGAGTAAATGGTGACAAAAACGGAAATAATCTTTCTGCTGATTTTCGTCCCCGTTTCGAAAAAAAAATAAAATGCAAACATTGAAAATTTTGACAGTGGTCCTACATTCCCCCTTGCCCCCTCCCCCTTCAAACATGCTGGTATAATACTTAAATAAAATAAGTAAAAAAAAACAACTGCAAATGATACTCTGATTGTGATTTTCGTTTTGATTTTGCAAAACTTCAGGTTCTAAATTTTAAGTGTCCATCAAATTGGGGGGGGGGGGGGGGTCACGTGCCCCCCCTTAATGCTACGATTAAGTCTACGACTTTAAAAATCGGCGAGCTTTGGAATGCAATTTTATGATGACAGAAAATAACTCCAAAAACTAAAAATTTGTACCAAGAGCCTACTGCATTAAATAAAGATTCCAAAAATGAGTAACACAAGTACAGTGGCGTGAGATTTTGAATGAGTAACGTTTTTAAACGCCGTTTGTGCTTCGATAGTTCAGTATAGAAGGTTAGAAGGTTAAAAAAAATGATAAATGATTCGTATTTCGTGAGTTTCGATTTCGAATTTTGGAAAATTTTCTATTTTATATACTAGGGGACTCTGCCCACTGCTCGCTTCGCTCACCAACCCCCTTTCGTCGCCTGCGGCGACTACCTCACCGCCTTCAGCGGCTCGATATGACCCCCCCCCTCACTCATCTTGATGTAAAATAGTCATTTTTTTTCTGAAATGCTCACATACCCTTTAAAAGCACTGTAACATTTCCTTTACAATTTAAAATGATTCGCCAAATAAATAAAAGACCCCCCCCCTTCTTGATATAAAAATTAAAAAAAAATGTACATAATTAAAAAACATAGTAAAATATCTAGCCCAAACAGAAAATCCAGTTCCCTTCCCTCGCAGAAAAAAAAAGTTAACTCAAACACACAGTGTAATTCATATGAAATCACTTAAACAAAATAAAATATCAAAAGAATAATGACAACCTTTCTTAAATGTTAAAAAAAAGTAAAGAAAATATGCGATAAAAGCAATCGTGTATATTTTGTTGAATTAAGACTAGCAATAAACAAAACAAAGAGTCACCGGTTTGCTTGTTGAACACGACCTTGTTAAAAAGATTTTGAAGCAGTTTGGTTGAATGTAATATAATTTTGCTCGAGTTGAGCCTTGGAAAATGGCTAAATTAGGATCACCTCTATCTCCTGTTATAATTAGCGGAGAGAAAAGAAACAAACGTCTTCTTCTTAAAAACAAAAACTTTTTCTAACGACGTATTACATTAGGGGCTGGGGAGATTTTTTTGTCCCCTAATTTGGTGAAGTATGTGAAATTTACGCTTAAAAATTTAATTTAAAAAAACTAATTCGAAATAAGAAAAATGGCTCCGAGGTGCAAACCTATGGGGCTCGAACTAATTTTGTACCAAATTTTAAGTCTGTACGTGCTATAGGGCCGCCTGGATGCAGGCCAGCCACAAAGATCCTTTCACAATATCTCTTTGAGCTTACTTGTTTTTAATATGTAGAGATACTTTAATGGGGAAGTGCTGTCTCTTCTAAACTATATATAGCACTACTTTTTTCTTTATACTCATTAACGTTTTAGTATTATTAGGAGGGATTGCGCTCGATTTGTAATCACAGCCAGTGAAATATGTTTTGTGCTCTTTCTATTGTCAAAATAAATAAAAATAGTTACTGTTTCTCTTGTATTACTGAACTAGGAAAAGCCAAGTGAATGTTAAAAGAAGATGCGTGTACGCTACTTCAGGGGGCGAGCCACTTTTTTAAAAGGGTACACAAATAATCGGGCTAATCATTTTTTTTTTATCATTTTCAGTTCGAGAACTGTAGATGTAGTACCCGCCAACACCTTCCCTATTGTTGGCCCATGTTTGTATATGATGTATTTAAAATTAAAAAAAAAAGAAAAATCAAGAAAATATATCTGGTTCTTTCTTAAAGCCAAGGGGGGGGGGGAACAACTGTCTCTCCTAACTCCCCTCATAGATAATATTAGTATTAAATAACGGCGGGTCCCTATAACATTTTAAATACTTAGAATGAAAAGTATTGATTCATAAAAAATACTGGAAGCTTAAAATAGCGAACTTTTATTTTGCCTGTATGCAAGGAGTCGTATTTATTAAGCCATTTCATAATCATGCTTTCTATATTTTCTTTGATTTCCTAATTACAATAGAATCAATGCTTTGATTTTAATTTTAAATTCACACATTTTGTTTATTAATACATTCTTTTAGTATTTTAAAACAAATTCTATTTAAAATTAAAGCTGTTGTGTAGGAACAAAAC
This sequence comes from Uloborus plumipes, assembly GCA_038373865.1. NCBI lineage: Eukaryota > Metazoa > Arthropoda > Arachnida > Araneae > Uloboridae > Uloborus > Uloborus plumipes. The sequence goes on from JAXGGA010011351.1 coordinate 19,874, forward strand.
ACACTATGTTCAATAGCGAATTTCAAGAATTGTTGGTATTTTGAATTTATGTGAAATGATTGGAAAGGTAGGATGGTAGGAATGCCCCGAGCTAAAATTGTTGGAAAGACAAAAATTCTCAAATTGAACAAAAAAAAATTGTAAAAAATAAAACTGGAATTTTACTTATTAATACGAACAAGCAGGCATATCATGCACACATAACATGAGGGAGAGCACTTAACATCGTTAAAAATGCTGAATGAATAAAAAAGAAAAAAAAGGATTGCAAAATTATCTGCAAATTTTTCGAATAAATAAATCAACATTTTTGGAGTAAGGACATTTTGGGAGGTAACAATGACCTCCCATCAGAACAATCTCTGGGGGGGGGGCGCAATTTTTCAAGTTCGCCACGGGCGCTGGGCCTCCTAGCTACGCTACTGCTTATAATATCTTTCCTCAAAAGTGGATGTGCAAGGAATGAGCACTCTCCTCATATTTTCTAGATTAAAAAAAAAAATTAGTTTCAATTTACTTTTTGTTAGTTCTCAGGATGTTTTCATAATACTGACTAATATTAATAAATTTTCATCAATATCTAGAAAATGGATTAAATTTTGTCAAATATTTATAAATATAAAAAATTGAAATTGTAAACCTACAACTTTATTGAATAAATACGACTTTTAAAAAATCCTGGTTTGATAAATGTAAAAAATTGGCAGTTCTATATAAGTGTCTTCACTAGAAATGTATAAGAAAGTCACGTTTCATTAGATTTATTTTAAAGCAACTAAAGTGTTCATGTAATTATTAGCTGAATGCAATTCATTTATTATTATAAGAATGTTCAAGTTAAATATAATATACTGTTATTTATTTAAGTTTCTGATTCCAAGAGCTCAATACACACAATCAGTTTATTTAAATATAATTTTCTTCTATAATTAAGTATATTTTATAGTAGTGCATAGTCTAAAGGATAATATTTTATGAAAATATAGTTGTAAAATGGAAAGTTACAGTATAAATTATTATAGGCCAAAGCGGCAGAAGCACACCTCATGACTCGACCACAAAGCTTCGGTGAAATGGCTGAAGCTTCGACCCATTTCTAGTTTTTAGAGCTTCAATTTTGAACATTTCCGGAATAGAACCATGACACCCCCTTCCGTTTAATTTTATCTAAGATCTTTTGAAATAGAATTTTGACTTTTTATCTCAAATAATTGCTGTGAGGAGTTCTTATATACACTGTCCCTTTTCATATTTAACACTCGAAACATGAGTGGGCAAAAATAAGTATTTGAGAACAATCATATGAAAATGAGATGGTAAACAATGCAGGAATAATGGAGTAAAATTAGACATCTATCTTTGAGTTAAAATATGTTTTTTTTTTCATTGTCAAGTTAGTAGTAGCGTATCTTTCAGATATCGCTCGGGGGGGGGGGGGGCAGAGTAGGTCCCGCCCTCAGAAAATCAATTTGTTTTCCCCGGAAATAGTCGGTTTAAACTGCAAAATAAAAAATACGGTAAAAATTGATAAAATTATGTAAATATTTCATGCTCTTGGATGGAAAAGTTACGATTGGTGAAGCTTTGCGAAATTAAAAAAATATATATTGAAAACCAATAACACCTTTTGATCCAGGAACAAGCCCCTCCCCCAAAAAAATGGAGAATTTCAGCTGTTTTCGGGGAGATTAAAAAAAAATTCAAAAATATGTTCTCATTTTGTTTTTCTTCCTTTTCACCCAGTATAATAGCGTAAAGCCTTTTAAAAAGCACAATATTTCTCTTAAACATTAATTTATTCTTGATTTTAAAGGTATCTTCTGGACATGCAAACCAACCATGCTTTACAACAATGAAACATTTTTCAAATAATAGAAAATTATAAAATATTTTCCAAAATTGCTACATTCCAGTACAAAAACCCATTAAATAAAATACCCACTCACAAAATAAAAGCTAATTTTAATTACTTAACTGCAAAAATTTAAATACCTAACTAATTATATACGATATTTTTATCGCCTTTTGAAGTCCGTGTGCCTTCTATAAACTGTTACCTAACCTAACTGACTACCCACAGAATCCTCTAACATCAATTTAACTAAAAACTTTTTTTTTTAGTCTTTAAAATTAAACCTAGTTAGGTTAGGTGTATATATAATGAGACTTCAAAAGGCAATTAAAAATTAAGAAATTAACGTATAATGAGGTGGGTATTAAAATATTCTATTGTTTAGAAATAAAAAAATATTGTTTTTCTTATTGTATATGTTGTAATTTTTTTTTAAAAAAATTATCTATTTTTTTGCTTTTTAGTTGCTTTTAGTTTGCTTTAAGGATATGTTGATTCCTACAGTAACGAAGTCCCAAGCAAAGTGGGGCAAGGTGTAACAAAAAGTTAGGATTGGAAAGTATTTGACAAGGAGAAGGCACTATAGCGAAGACAAAGGAATAGTTATGCCTTGCCAGGAACTAAAAACCAGGAAAAAATAATATATAATATTTACATACAACTTCTTACCCATACCTATTAATTAAATTTGTTAAACTTTTTCAGTTCAAAAATCCACAATTCAAAACATTCACTCATAAGAGAAACAATATTTTTTTTATTTTTAAACGATAGAATATTTTAATACCTACCTCGTTATACGTTAATTTCTTAATTTTTAATTGCCTTTTGAAGTATAATTCTATATACTACCTTACTACCTAACCTAATTAGGTGTAATTTGAAAGACTAAACAAAATAGTTTTTAGTTAAATTTATTTTAAAGAATTCTGTGGGTAGTCAGTTAGGTTAGGTATCAGTTTATAGAAGGCACAAACTTCAAAAGGCGATTAAGAAATTGTATATAATTAGTTAGGTATTAAAATTGTTTGTAGTTTAGTAATTAACATTAGCTTTTATTTTGTGAGTGGGTGTTTTATTTAGTGGATTTTATCACTGGAATGTAGCAATTTTGGAAAATATTTTATAATTTTCTATTATTTGAAAATGTTTCATTGTTGTAAAGAATGGCAGGTTTACATGTCCAGAAGACACCTGAAAAATCAAGAATAAATTAATGTTTATGAGAAATATAGTGCTTTTTAAAAGGCTTTACGCTATGAATGCAATTCATTTATTTTATAAGAATGTTCAAGTTAAATATAATAATACTGTTAATTATTTAACAGTTTCTGATTCCAAGAGCTCAATACACACAATCAGTTTATTTAAATATAATTTTCTTCTATAATTAAGTATATTTTATAGTAGTGTATAGTCTAAAGGATAATATTTTATGAAATTATAGTTGTAAAATGGAAAATTACAGTATAAATTATTATAGGCCACAGCGGCAGAAGCACACCTCATGACTCGACCAGAAAGCTTCGGTGAAATGGCCAAAGCTTCGGCCCATTTCTAGTTTTTAGAGCTTCAATTTTGAACATTTCCGGAATAGAACCATGACACCCCCTTCCGTTTAATTTTATCTAAGATCTTTTGAAATAGAATTTTGACTTTTTATCTCAAATAATTGCTGTGAGGAGTTCTTATATACACTGTCCCTTTTCACATTTAACACTCGAAACATGAGTGGGTAAAAATAAGTATTTGAGAACAATCATATGAAAATGAGATGGTAAACAATGCAGGAATAATGGAGTAAAATTAGACATCTATCTTTGAGTTAAAATAGGTTTTTTTTTTCATTGTCAAGTTAGTAGTAGCGTATCTTTCAGATATCGCTCGGGGGGGGGGGGGGGGCAGAGTAGGTCCCGCCCTCAGAAAATCAAATTGTTTTCCCCGGAAATAGTCGGTTTAAACTGCAAAATAAAAAATACAATAAAAAATTGATAAAATTTTGTAAATATTTCATGCTCTTGGATGGAAAAGTTACGATTGGTGAAGCTTTGCGAGAGTAAAAAAATATATATTGAAAACCAATAACACCTTTTGATCCAGGAACAAGCCCCTCCCCCCAAAAAATGGAGAATTTCAGCTGTTTTCGGGGAGATTAAAAAAAAATTCAAAAATATGTTCTCATTTTGTTTTTCTTCCTTTTCACCCAGTATAATAGCGTAAAGCCTTTTAAAAAGCACAATGTTTCTCTTAAACATTCATTTATTCTTGACTTTAAAGACCTTTTGGACATGCAAACCAACCATGCTTTACAGCAATGAAAGATTTTCAAATAATAGAAGATTATAAAATATTTTCCAAAATTTCTACATTCCAGTACAAAAACCCATTAAATAAAATACCCACGCACAAAATAAAAGGTAATTTTAATTACTAAACTACAAACAATTTAAATACCTAGCTAATTATATACAATTTCTTAATCGCCTTTTGAAGTCCGTGCCTTCTATAAACTGTTACTTAATCTAACTGACTACCCACAGAATCCTCTAACATTAATTTAACTAAAAACTATTTTTTTTAGTCTTTAAAATTAAACCTAGTTAGGTTAGGTAGTATGTATAATGAGACTTCAAAAGGCAATTAAAAATTAAGAAATTAACGTATAATGAGGTGGGTATTAAAATATTCTATCGTTTAGAAATAAAAAAATATCGTGTTTCTTATTGTATATATTGTAATTTTTTTTTAAAAAATTTATCTATTTTTTTGCTTTTTAGTTGCTTTTAGTTTGCTTTAAGGATATGTTGATTCCTACAGTAACAAAGTCCCTAGTAAAGTGGGGCAAGGTGTAACAAAAATTTAGGATTGGTAAGTATTTGACAAGGAGAAGGCACTATAGCGAAGGCAAAGGAATAGTTATGCCCTGCCGGGAACTAAAAAGGAAAAAATAATATATAATATTTATATACAACTTCTTACCCATACCTATTAATTAAATTTGTTCAACTTTTTCAGTACAAAAATCCACTGAATAAAACATTCACTCATAAGAGAAATAATATTTTTTTAATTTTTAAACGATAGAATATTTTAATACCTACCTCATTATACGTTAATTTCTTAATTTTTAATTGCCTTTTGAAGTATAATTCTACATACTACCTACCCTAACTAGGTTTAATTTTAAAGACTAAACAATGTAGTTTTTAGTTAAATTTATTTTAAAGGATTCTGTGGGTAGTCAGTTAGGTTAGGTATCATTTTATAGAAGGCACAAACTTCAAAAGGCGATTAAGAAATGGTATATAATTAGTTAGGTATTAAAATTGTTTGTAGTTTAGTAATTAAAATTAGTTTTTATTTTGTGGGTGGGTATTTTATTTAATGAGTTTTTGTACTGGAATGTAGCAATTTTGGAAAATATTTTATAATTTTCTATTATTTGAAAATCTTTCATTGTTGTAAAGCATGGTTGGTTTGCATGTCCAGAAGATACCTTTAAAATCAAGAATAAATTAATGTTTAAGAGAAATATTGTGCTTTTTAAAAGGCTTTACGATATGATACTGGGTTAAAAGGAAGAAAAACAAAATGAGAACATATTTTTGAATTTTTTTTTTTAATCTCCCCGAAAAAAGCTGAAATTCTCCATTTTTTTTTTGTTTTTTTTTTTGGCTTGTTCCTTGGTCAGAAGGTGTTATTGGTTTTCAATATATATTTTTTTTTAATTTCGGAAGGCTTCACCAATTGTAACTTTTCTGTCCAAGAGCATTAAAATGAAACATTGAAACAAAAATTTTAAAATACCACTAAAAACACATGAAAATTTCCATTTTTTCAAAATTTCAGGCTCGTTGCGGGATCGGAAGATATTATCCGATTTCAAAAATTTTTGTTTTGTTTTGTAAGTCTTCACCAATCGCAACTTTTCCGCACTATTACGATTCGTAAAATAAAAACCTTGTTTTTTTTCGCTCCGTCCTAGTGTTCATGTTTTCGCAATCAAAGACCAGTTAGGTTTTGGTTTTGAACATTGTTTTGAAATTTTTTTTTAATTTCCTTTTTTCTCCATTTCAGATTTTTTACTCACTACTAAATATCATGGGATCAGAGCACTTACAAAGATTTTTCATAATACATAAAGCACTAGCGCAGATAGAATTTTGGGGGAAAATGCTTTTATTTTACAGAATATTTTTGTGGAAACATTTTTTTTTCTTTTTCGTATTTTCTTTACATTTAAAATTTTTTTTTAATAATAGTTCAGAATTTTCATAATTGAAACATCCTGATTGTTTCATTTTATCTGCAGTGATGCGTGTTTTCGCATAAGAGCTTTGAGATAGGGTCTTGACTGGGCATGTATGTAACTTAATTTCCACGGGCGCTCGACTTTTGTGTTTTTCGATTTTGGTGAACTTCTACTGGTCATAGGGGATTTGAATCTACTAAAACATACTGCATGCATTTAACTTGTGAAGAGCAATGAACTGCTGCATATCCCCCCCCCCCCCACTTAAAAATAAGTTTCTGCAACTGTATATTCTAGGCTGCGGAGTCGGAGGAAAAATGAATGACTCTGACTCCATGACTCCGCGTCCAACTTCGTAGCATTGGCAAAGCAGTGGATTCAGAGGGAATATGCAGAAATGGAATTGTAAAGCTCCGACTCCCGATCGGAGACGCACCGATGGGAGGTCACGGAGGTCCTTAAGACCTCCCAAAAATTTCCTCATTCGGCAAACTTTACCAATGATTCGGTAAATTTGGAAACAATATTGCAATTCTGATATTATTTTTCTTTAATATTTTTTTAATTTATTTTTTTCAATGATGCGTTATGCTTCTTCTCATTAGATGTTAGACGTGAATGATATGCGTGCAGCTTCCTATTTTATCATTCGATTAAAATGGAATTTCATTCGGCAAATTAAGAGCCCCCCCCCCCCCCAAAAAAAAAAAACTTTTAGTTCGGAGTTCCACTGCTCCCTACTCCGACTCCTTACTCGAAAACCAGCCCGACTCCGCAGCCTCGATACACCCCATCCATCGGTCATCGGTGGGTATGACATGAAACACGAAATAAGCTGCAAATATAAAAGGAAAAAAAAGCGACTGCCTCCCGAAAAAGGGGAATGCCTCCTCAAATTGAATGAAAATTGGAGTCCGCAATAAAGAATCCCGTTTAAATCCACTTTCTTCGTTTGTGCCCGGAGCAAAAACAAGCGCTTAATAAATGCTAAAGGCCGCTCACCTCACACGCCGCAATGGAACCGTCTGCTCTATCCCAGCGTGCCCCGCGCCGATCAGCCGGTACTCCAGCGTGCTCTCGAACACTAGCGGAGTGCTTCGGTTCGGTTCGGGCCAGAGATCGTCTGCTGGCTGTTCTCTTTCGAATGTTTTGGCACCCTTGGGAATAAATAATCAACATGAATTGGAAGTAAACAGAAGCCATCGAGAGAGCGAGGGGATACCCTTTCATTCAGGTAAGCGATTTCGTTGAACCGTGGCTTTTTTTTTTTTCACCGTCAATTAGGTTACTGGACGGAAACTTTCGGTTTTGTATTCGTTTTCAGCACACCTCTAAACACACACCTTTCGAACTCATATTCTCGCTGTCTGATATGACATATCCACGATGGGAATATTATTATTTTTACTGGACCTCGATTTAGGTATTCCGATGAATATCCAAGCCTCCCCTCGCTAGATGCATATGATTCTCTATTTCTTTAATAACTTACTTGTTTTTCCGGTATGTTCATCGCATATTTATTCGTTTATTATGCATTGTTAGTTCTTGTTTTTATGCATCGTTGGCTTGATGTCCTTTTTTTAAAAATCTCTTTAATTATAGCTAGCTGGTAGTTATTTGATTTATGTATGGCTTTCCACATTGACTTAGCAGTATACTCAGATTTTTTCAAGTTTTTCTGTCAAAAGGCAATACTTGATCGGTTAAACTTGCATAACACGAATAGCTGAAAATTCATCAATATGCACGAATTAGCCGTCATTCGTTACAACTATGAATATTTGAACTTGTGTAAAAATAAAGAAGTACATATCTATAAAAATAAATACTGCTATTGACTATTATTAATACAGATACCTTGTGTGCTAATTGCTAGTACATTCAAAAAATACAACTTATTTAAATTTTACCATTTTTTTTAAATAAAGGAAGGACGTTAACCAACAATGGAGGAATTGATGATAATTCACAATGAAAAGATACAGTTTTATCTCCAAACAAATTGAAATGTCACCAGGTAAACAGGTGTAAAGGTTTTATTCTCTGAACAAGAATATAAAAGGTATGCTCTCGATACCTGGTTGGCTTTATATAACTACACAAAATAGTGATTTTTTTTTTCAAAAATAAGGGTACTCAGTTCCGAAAATTTTCAGTTAGAAGGTCAAAAATTTTTGTTCGTTTTAAACGAAACTCATTTTAATGCAAGCAATATGCGCCAAATTTTCAATTTAATTGAATAACAATTCAAACTTAAGTAACAAAATGTTCGTTTAAGCTGTGATTCCGTATTAACCGTGGTCGTATTAAGAGATTTCAACTGTATGTTAGCTGTCATTTTTCAAAATAAAATAACAATAATCCAATGTTTTGCTCCCTTTGCTCACGCCTAGGTAGAAACCAGATTCCAATTTCTTTTGCTCATTTTGTGCATTTCAAGGGACCCATTTAGTCTGTGTGCAAAATACATTGTCACTAGCGACAATGAGGTATTTATCAGAGTTTTTCATAAATTTAAATTTACATATTCTTTTTTTTTTAACCGAGTGCGAACGAACGACTGTTACGTTAAACTTTCGAAAACGAATTTATGTCTGCTTATTTTATCGAAAAAAGAAACGCTAGAAAAGTGAACAAGGACTAGAGAATTACAGGGGTTCCCACCCCTAAGAGCAATGATGTATTTACCTCTAGTACCACGAGACACCCTCAGGAACGAGCACACCCCCCCTCCAAATGTTGGAAAAATGTTTGGAGGTACTTGACTTGGGATTTGTTACTCACCAAAAGAAAAGGTGGTTTGAAAACAATTTACATTGCATTTTCATTGTTTTTACAATTTTATCAAATGTTTCGGTGAACGCCCCCCTCCCCTCCCAACTGCAGCACAAGTGCATCCCTTCAAAATGAATCTAAAAGAGAAATTTATTTACCCCCTCCCCCAACTCCCCGAAAATAAAGAATCAGAGGCTCAATTTGAGCCATGACCCTTCTGGTGGGAACCCCTGACATAATCATTTTCAGCGTGTTTTATTTTCAGCAGAAACCAAATAAACAAGTTTGCAAAGTTAGATGGAGAAAAAAAAATAATTTTCGAGTCGTTTTAGCAGGGAAAAGTTGCGATTGCTGAAGATGAAGACTTAAAAAAAAAAAGTGACATCGCGCAACGATGTGAAATTTAGAAAAAAATGGGAAGTTCACCGTTCTTTTGAAAATTTTTCACACTGTCGCCTCCAAGTTTTTTTTTAATGCTATAGAACGGAAAAATTTGCTATGAGTGAAGTCTAAAAGAAAATATATATATATATATTGAAATAGGATAGTATTTTCCAGGGCCGTATTTAAGGGGAGGGTTTTTAGGGTTCAAACCCTCACCGAAGTTTTTCAAACCTGTCCCAAAAAATACTCTTTATTATCCTTTTCGTGCTGAAAAAGACTATTATAACTTCAAGTTATTTTTTAAAATTTCATTAGAAAAATAAAATAAATTCTGAATAATTGTACAAACCACAGTGCTTTATATGCAGTATGTGTATTTGTTACACTTTTAAAAATTTTCACTTGATGCAACATTTCCGCCTTGTAGCATTAACCTATTAAAGCCTAGCGTCCCTTTTTAGGGACGGTCCAAAAAAGGGTCTGAATTTCCCCAAAATGAACATTTCAACCAAATAATAGTGTTCAATTAGTACCTTGGTATTCTTTCACTATAATGATTCACAGATTGCAGCATATAACCATTGCAAAGTGTGTTCTGTAGCAGTTTTAATATGATCTTTATCAAAAATTACATCGTTCACAATCTCAAGAAAAAAAGCCAAGTTTTCAAAGTTATTCCCAGCTTTCCAGTTTATGTTAATTGCTGATTTTATCTCTTATTATAAAATGTCTTTTTAAATATTATATCGTAGGCAGAAAAAAAAATTTAGTGAAAAAAGTATGTGCCCTCTGGGGTCTATCGTAACTTTTAAGGGACAATTTTTCTTTCCTTAATAAAAAAATAAATTTTTACATAATATTTTTTTAATTACTTTTCCTGTCCATTAAACACTGTTTGTAATCAGTAGACAAAATATCTTTGGGAAAAAAATGTCAGGCATTAATGGGTTAAAAGGAGCAATGAAGCAAGATATTAAAACCACTAAGAAACTGAAGTTATTTTTCCCCCTGCTTTTTTCAGGCTCGTTGCGGCGTTCGGAAGACACTAACCGATTTGAATAATTTCTTTTTCTCTTTTTCAAGTCCTTATCAATAACAAATTTTTCTGTTCTACTACTTTAAAATAACATTGAAGCGAAAGTTAAAAAAATCAAATGAAATGTGAAATTCCCCCCCTTTTTTTTTTCAAATTTTCAGACTTGTGGCATAGAAAGTTATTTTCCGATTTCAGTAAAAATTATTTCTTCTCGTTTTTTTAAATTTCACCAATTGCAGCTTTTTCACTCTATAGCCACTAGTAAATAAAAATTTTGTTTATTTCACTCCACCCTATTGTACAATAAAGTTTATCTCCCAGGCCTTAATTTCTTACAACAAGAGTAAGGGAGTCCTATATTCTTTTGGAATAGGAGTTCATGATCTGTGGGTCACTACCCCGAATAGGGTCGTGAAGCATTGATGTAATAGTAAATTAGTACCTGGGGGACCGAGCCCTGCTCGGTAAAAAAAAAAAAAAAAAAAAAAAAAGAGGTTTGTAAAATTGTGTTTTTTTCTAAAGTTGGAAGTACGTATTTAGATAAACTTGAAAAGCATTTTTAAGCCCTTGGTGGCAATTACGCATTTACAACAGCAGTAATTTATTTAAAAAAACATAACCTTATTTGCACAAGGCATCATCATTACAACTTATTTAAACGATGCGCACCATGAAATCACACCACAACAACTTTATTTTGATCGATCTCTTTAACATTTCAAAAACAATAACAATTCTAACGTGTTACCCAAACTCGTTTGCCGAATAACATAAAAATTTAAACTTCAAACTGATGTGATTAAATGTGAGACAAATTGTTAAAATAAACGTGGATGCTATGAAACAGTAACTATAATAGTAATCATAAAGAAAATGGTGAAAGTTTCTCAAACTGTTAATGAAGGCACAAAAAAACGGGGTTTTTACGCCGATGTAGATAAACTCAAAAACCAAAACTTTATCTAAATACAAAATTTTATCAAAATCGCTAGAGCCGTTTTCGAGATCCGAAATATAAATTTATATATATATATATATATATATATATATATATATATATATATATATATATATATATAAGAATTGCTCGTTTAAAGATATAAGATATTATGTATTATTTTTTCATAAATCAAGAATAATAATTTTCAGTTCGTACTTACCACAAATATATGGTCAATCAGAAAATCAGCTGAGTGCAAAACTTATGAAATTGCAGAAATATGTTAAGTATTATATAGTAGCCATATTTTCCTGATTTCTCCTACAAAAATTGTGCTTTACGCATTATTACACATAAATAAAATTTCTCAAGCAACTTGAGTTACCGTATAAAAATGCACAACAATGTGTGTGTATAATAATAAGAGTCACGTATGGGATCGCTGTTACTAAATTGGCCAAAAGGGGGTTGCGACGAGAAAAGGTTGGAAACCACTGCTCTTTAGAACGGTCGTAAATACTACTCATGATTTCTGACAATGAGAGAGAGAGAAACGGAAGTACTAGTGTTGAGCTTTCGTGAGCTCAGATAGAAATTAAGCTTGAACCCGGGGAGTGTTTTATGTTATAATTACAGTAGGTTGCGAATCAGCAAGCAGGCAACGATGCAATGAAAAAAAAAAAAAAATCCAGTGCCTTAATTTTATTTATTGGACAAGTGGTGCATGAAAGAAGTAAAAAATAATGGAAGATTGACTATAGAATGAAAATTGAGGTGAAATGTAGTGTAAAATATGTCATGCGGAAGGAAAATATTTTCACAGAAAAGCAATGGCAGAAATGACCCTCCCCCCTAGCCGTGTGTTACCTAAATTTCCTTATATTTAAGTCGAGTAAAGTTTTTGTGATAAAGTAGTTTTTTTATATTTTTTCTTTTTATTATTTTTTTAAATATTTTAAAATTATTATTTATCATGTAAAACTCGGGGGGAACTATTCATTAGCTACAAAACTCATGTATTGGTGCGCTCCGGAACACAATATTAATGAACTTCAATGCTTATCGTCTAATTTGAACATGTTCGTTATGAAAAAGGAAGTACATGAGCTGATCACCCGTGAACTCCCATGCAAATTAATCCATTTTCTTTCCTAATATTTCAAAAATCAAAGTCATAATTCGATAAGTTTTCCATCACAAAATCAGGAATTCTTCTCTCACAGTATTAGTTAATAGGGGAAAAATCAGAACTCGCATGGATTTAGTGTTCATAGTCGAAGTATTTTTATTTATGTATCTTACTACATATGTGACTTGTTGGGCTTGACAAATGTCGGGTGTGTACGTTCAAAAATAATGAAAAAAATATTTAGAGGAATTTATGCCACGAATTATCTCTTCTAACACTAGTAGCACATAAATTTATTTCATTTTAGAAATGATTGCCAGAACCCTAGATAATGAGTATGACATGTTGGTTGCCAAGTTCATAAGTTTTTTTGCCTTTATTTAAATAACTAACCTTATAAGATCAAATTTTTCGAAAAACACAATTATTCGATCAAATTTTTGTGAATAAGTGTTTCTAAAGCCCATACGTTGACTATCTAAAATTTGAAAAATTACATTAATTCTTTCAAGAGTAGCTCTGCAGCTATTCCTTTGTTTAATAAGTTTTGCTGTGCACATTATTAAGTACATGTTATAAACACGTCACTTGTAATGAAACCTTAATTTTGGTTCACCAAATTTCTTTACTTACTGCTAAAGATTTTACCGAAATCAATGTTGCCAATTGAAATATCTCCTGTTAATTATATTGATATTTTCTCCACTGAACTTCCATAGCACGAGATATACGGTTTAATTTCTTAGAATATGAAAGCCAATTTCTCTTTGTATTTTTCTTTATTGGAATGACTTTTGTAAAGTCAATGAAGTACTAACTTTTCTGCTTGTTATAGAACTTTTTTCGGAAAAATAATGCAAGTTGAAAAGTATATTTGTAAAGCTGTCTCAACCATTTTCCATCATCTTGACAATATATCAGAGCTTTCTATTTAAACAGATTTTCTTTCGTTAATTGATTTACTTGTTCTAATACTCAATCGGGCCTTAATTTGCATTGGAACTCACTAGAGCACAGATCCTGCACTTATCAATTTGATGAGAATTTTTATGTACTCTAGTTTTGAAAACTAGAACTCCCACACTTCTTTTGTAAAAAATCGCGCTCTGTACTCAATGATAAAAAATACACTTGTAGTTTACTTTTACTCATATGCATCTAGTGGGATGAAATGTTCGAAATATAGGTACATTTTCCAAAATAGGAAGTACAAATTAACTTACTTTCCATGAAAACCAAAGAAATCTTGAAAATGTCACAGCCTATTTCGGAAGGTCCTTAAGTCTTTCGGAAGTCTTAGAATAGTCCCTATTCTAAGAGTGCTTCAGAAGCTCAGTTATTTCAGTACAGTGGGAGAGTAATGAAATAACTAAGTTCACACTTATCAGAAACATCTCACTGTGAGTTCGTTGGAATGATGATTCAGCTTTCGTTTTACTAATGAGCGCGGGAAGCTGTCTCTTTTCGATTGTCTATATTAGAGATGCTATATGATTATAAGGAGCTGAAAATATTTAGTCTAGGTAAACTACAAAATGTTTCAGCAGTACAGTTCATGTTTCTTAATAGTTGTAGGACGTGATTTTAATTAAATAAAAATTTCGTTTCTTGAAAAAAATATACTTATAGTTTCTTTTTACTCATACGCATTTAGCGGGATTAAATGTTCGAAATATAGGTACATTTTCCAAAATAGGAAGTACGAATTAACTTACTTTCCATGTAAACCAAGGAAATCTTGAAAATGTCACAGCCCCCAAAGCAGAATACTGCAAAATTTGGAACGTACGTCGCAGAACAGATATCTTAACTGCAGAACAATTTTGTTCAACTGTGAGGGAGAATTCTGAAAATTGTCTGCAAATTGTGCTTATCAGGCAGAAAATCAAAAAGCCGATTTTTTTGCGACATTTGCAGGAACTTTAAATTTAGTTCAAGCTGGACAAAATCTGCAGAATTTTCACAAAATTACATGTTTAGTAAAAAGATATTTGCAGAAAATTATGCTTGACTACACCTGTTTTATGCTCCTTAAGAAGCGTCCTGTCTCCGAGACTTGGTCTCATTATTGGCCATGTGCTGTTATTCTGAGTGAAAACATTTCTTCTAATGCGGTATCAAAGCATTTAGAGCTCTTTGATGCTTGGAGGAGCAGGTACAGTGAAGGGTTTTACATTTTCTGTCAATGTGTGACTGGAATTTTAATTTCAGGCTTTTTTCTGCTGTAAGAGAAAGGAGAATTTGTACTTATCAAATTCTCCTTTCATAGTCCTGTATGAAACAGTTCTGATTTTAGGGTCATGGTGTTTTAAAACAGTCATGTTTCTATGTGCACTGTACAGTGCTTAAAGTACTTGCAGAACAATTTTGGTCAACTGATTTTACGTTGCAGAACATCTCAAAGTATTCTGCTTTGGGGGTCACAGCCATTCTATCCCTATTCTAAGAGTGCTTCAGAAGCTCAGCTACTTCAGTGTTGTGAGAGAGAAATGAAATAACTAAGTTCACACTTATCAGAAACATCTCACTGTGAGTTCGTTGGAATGATGATTCAGCTTTCGTTTTACTAATGAGCGCGGGAGGCTGTCTCTTTTCGATTGTCTATATTACAGATGCTATGATATATAAAGAGCTGAAAACATTTAGTCTAGGTAAACTACAAAATGTTTCAGCTGTACAGTTCATGTTACTTAATAGTTCTAGGACGTGATTTTAATTAAATTAAAATTTTGTTTCTTGAAAAAAATACACTTATAGTTTACTTTTCCTCATACGCATCTAGCGGGGTGAAATGTTCGAAATATAGGTACATTTTCCGAAATAGGAAATACAAATTAACTTACTTTCCATGAAAACCAAGGAAATCTTGAAAATGTCACCAGCCATTCTACTCCTATTCTAAGAGTGCTTCAGAAGCTCAGCTATTTCAGTGCTGTGGGAGAGTAATGAAATAACTAAGTTCACACTTATCAGAAACATCTCACTGAATTCGTTGGAATGATGATTCAGCTTTCGTTTTACTAATGAGCGCGGTAGGCTCTGTCTCTTTTCGATTGTCTACATTACAGAGGCACCGGCTAAATATTTAGTCTAGGTAAAGTACAAAATGTTTCGGCTGTACAGTAGGGTGGGCCGAAAATGACTTTTTTTTTTTAATTTCGATGATGGGTACTGCGGAAAAAGTGAAATTAGAGGAGCAAAGTGCACATAAAAATTTTTGAAATTTTTGGTCAATTTCTTGATCTGCCACAATTGCGTTGAAGTTTGGAAAAAATGCAGTAGTTTCAGATTTTTAGGAAATTATTTTTAAAATTCTTTAGCAAATAACATCTAAAAATGCATAATATGTGACAAACAATGCAGTTATTTCAGATAAGTACGGCGAAAACAGCATTTTAAAATTTTGACAAAATTTGTTTAAAACGTAGGAAAAAACAGGAAATTGCCGAATCTCCTAGACAGTTTTTTAAAAGGAAAGAATTATACCACAGACCTCAAATTTTTAAAAGGATTTCTATGCCCTTTATGACACTTTTTCCGCCCTACTCGTTGTCGAAAATAGAAAAACAAATTTTTATTAATATGCTAAAAATCTTCAATGCAGTCGCGGCAGATCAAGAAATTGACCAAAAAATTTTAAATTTTTTATGTGCATTTTGCTCCCCAAGGGCACTTTTGTCGCAATACCCACCATCAAAAAGAAAAAAAAAAGTCTTTTTCGGCCCACCCTAATGTACAGTGCATGTTTTTTAATAGCTCTAGGACGTGATTTTAAGGAAATCAAAATGTTTCTTGAAATGATGAACCGTTCTTTTTTTTTAGAATTTCTTCCAAACATAGTTTTTTTTTCTATTTCTTTATTTTGCACTTTCCAATTTTCGTTTTTTTATGTATGTGTATGTTGTTTTGGATATAACGTAATAAATAACGGCTACGGCCTCACTTAAATATTTGCCCCCGCCAGGACCGGGCCTGAAAAGTACATAAACCCAGAAAAACTGCGGTTGGAATGAGATGTTACCAACCTTAGGAGCATGGGCTCTGACAGATTCGTGCTGAGGGGTTGCACCATGGGCCGGTGGTTTCAATCGTACTAAAAAATATTTTTTTTATGAAAAAAAAGAGCTAATTTTTTTTCTCCTAAACAATGACAAAAAAAAAAAAGTTGTAGTTTTTTTCCCCAGTTACATTCAAAAAAGAAAATTAAAGCGAATTAAGAGAAGTATTTTCACTTTTGTTATAGTTATTTAATGTAGAAGTTTGTTGCACTCAAATTCGTCATACTGTTTTTATAATTCATCCTTGCTTAAATTGAGTTTAATTTTACTTAACATTAATAATTATTTAAAATAAAAAACAAAGTATTAAATGAATATTACTTTTTAAAATCCAGTTTATAAGAGTGCACTCCTTTAACCCTTTATGCCCCATATTAATTTAGTATTATGAATCCTAAATGGCGGGAATCATGCTGAAGCTTTTGAGTATCACTCCTTGTACTTAGCTGAGATGCCGACAGATGATACCTGCAATCGAATACAGTTTTCTTGGGGGCCCTAAGGCGTAGGGGGCCTTAGACCCCCGAAATTTTCAAAGTTTTTATGCTCGCTAAAAATGTTTTTTTATGTATTTGCAACTCAAAAAACCAATTTTTTTTTAAAAAATTCATTGTTAAATTAATTTGGGACATAAAGGGTTAAAGCCCCCTACCGACGATCATGGGCATAAAAGGGAGATCAATAATTTGCGTGATGTATTTGATAGTTTTTAAAAAGTATTTTGTAGTTTGCCCTTGTTTAGTTAATTTTGTGTTTTAAGGACAACGGGTGTGAGGATGCACATACCGGCGCTCATGGTCAAAAATATGAGAATAATAATTTGTGATGTATTCTGTATTTTTTTCGCGTTTAAATTATTACATTAGTTTCGTTATTCGTTTGTTAAAATCGTTTGAATTATTACCCTTGCACTCCCCTGCCTGCACTCATGGACATAAACATGAGATAAATACTTTTCGTGATGAACTTAGTAGTTTGTATTGTTTGAAATGAATTTAATTTTCTTTATTAAGGACCCATTTTAAAAGTTTGGAAAAAAAATACAAAAAATGTAGTTTCTATTTGAAAAAAAAATAAAAAAAAAAATGAGTTAGCCTGGGGGGGGGGGGGGGCTGTACAACTGCGCCCCCTACCGAGACCATGCCTTTTTGGGTAGTTTTGATCTTCGATTTTTCCAAATCGGGGCAAATCTTGAAACTGCTGCTTTTTGACACATCGTCTTTCCAGTTTTTATATCGAGTATCAACCAAAGAAATACAGAAATAGGGTAAATGTGTCGTATGACAGACAAAACTGCCTTGGCTTCTAGGCGGCATTTTTATCATGCAGAGTATCTTATAAAATTAGGAATAAAAAAATCCGTAGTGTTTAAATGTCTTAGAAGGCGCGTAAGTGCTTGTCTGGAGTGTGTGCTCTTGGGTTAAATACAATGCAAATGATATTGTAACACTTAAAAATACCCTTGCTTTAGTTCAATGTAAAATTGGACTCTATAAGCAAATTTCACGCATTCAAAATCGGAAATGCGCCACAAAATTTCAGTCAAGCGTATTTTCTAACAATTTGTTCGAAAATTGAAATGGAAATCCAACATTGTGGAAAATGGGCGGGGGGGGGGGGGGGGGGGCTCGACGACTGGAAAATATTACATGGGATCGTTTTGTTCGTTTTTTGTCTGTTGTTCTAGAGAAGTTCAAACGACGCAGATTGATATTGAGAAACTGTCTGATTTTAATACGTGATATATGAAGCAGTAAGTAACCGTCTCTAAGATACACTACCAGTTCGTCAAACGAGCTGGTGGTGTATTACACGTGAGTTATAATTTTAATATATATATATATATATATATATATATTTTAAAACTGAATTATAACGATACATTTTTTCCCGTGTTTATTCGAAATTCCCCAACCCCCCAGTTTTACTTGAAAGTAGGCAAAAAAAAAAAAATATCTCATGTTAAGAGGAAAATCAACTGTATTAACAATCAATTTTGTTAACAATGAACATGGATCTTGGAAAATCATGCAATGGATAAATTGAAAAGGAAGTGCAAAAAAGTTTTCAATTTTAGATTTTGAATGATATTAATTCTGAATAAGTCATATGAATAGCTTGTACGTTATGTAATAAACATTTCGTTTGCATATCACTTTTTATATGTTTGCCTAACCGATAAGTACAAGGACGACATTGCTATTGTGATATTCTTATGAAATAATTTTTCTGAAAATAAAATTAAATTAATTATACGCCTTTTTCATTTTCATCCGCGGTCCCTGTTTGACTGCGTTAGAACTCAAGGTCTGTAGAAAACTTGCTTCTTTTTTCCAATAGAAATATTTCAAATCGACAATTCCTTAACTGTTGCATAACTTTTTTTTCTTATTCATAGTTGACAATGGTAATTTAAATGCAGAAAGGGGGGGAGGGTACGATTTCTTTGAGAAAATTGCTTTTTACGTACGCAGAATTAATATTTTTAGCCTCAGAATGCGTCACTTATTTTAATTTTATTTTTTCTTTGTGTGTGTGTGTGGGGGGGGGGGGATGCTTTGAGGTCCTTCTGAAAAGAAAGGGGAAAACTCGACTCTTGCTATGCATGAAAAATGCGGCTGCAAGGAGTTGTATTGATTGTGTAAACTCAGCAGGCCCGTATTACTGACTTTGCTATATTGTGTTCGGTAAACTTTTGAATTCGCCCCCACCCCCTTATTTTAGAGATTTTTACAATGCATCCAAAGAAATGCTGACCTGACCGTTTTTGTTGGCCGCATCCCAGGGGACGAACGTGACAAAAGCAGCCTACGTCATTGTTCACACTAAACCCCTATAGTGACATAAGTGCTCCTCATTCGGGGGTCATGTTCTTTGGGGTACTAATGTTGGGGCCTGGAGAATAGTACATTTCAAATTTTTTGGTAAATGTAGAAGCGTGAAAATAGATGTTAAAAGTTTTTAGAAATAATAGACTTAATTGAGTTGTAGCATATATAAGGAATAAGGGACGCAAAACTCACATTTTCGAAACCTAGATTTCGGTGTTAAGTATGGACTTAATTTGTATGAGAGCTCATGGAAGATTAGCCTTTGTTCTTCTTCTAACTTTATGTGATTTTTTTCAAATTAGATGGAATTCACACTTTATCGTAAACTTCTGAAAACAAGCATTCTAAAGACTAAGTTCTGAAGAATCAAAGGCATATGCACTTTTGTTAGAGCTTTTCAGGCCATGACTTAGGAAATTCGCCTAGGAAAGTTTTAACATTATTATTATTGTTGTTATAGGGGTTCTCCGTCCCCCCATTTGGCGACTGCCTCGCAGCCAACGACCATTGGCTCATAAATCTGCCTTCGCCGCTTGCGACTTGGGGATAGATTATTAAATTTGGACTCAAAACTGGCAATTTCGCTCTAAACTTCGGCGATGGAATTGGCTGAAAGAATGTTTAGATGAAAAAAAAGTAAATTGATGTTTTAATTAATATCTATATTCTTTTAAGGTGATACAAAAATGAGACAGGGCGAAACGCGTGCCTCGCAAAAAATCGAAATTTTCGGTACTTCGTGCGACTCTCAATTCCCAGTGGTTCTCGAAGCGATGAGGCTTCAGGAATACAGACCCGTACAGATTTTTATAAGATGAAATTTTAAGGTTTTTACTGCTAGTCGAAGTGATTTTTGGGGATTTTTATAATCCTGATCTGAAGAAACTAATTTCATTTATAAGCTATGTATAAAAACAAGTAGTATAGTCTCGCATAGCGTAATATTGTTTGAATATCAGCCAATGTTTTAATTTGAGTCTAAGTAAAAAGTTTTCCAAAACTGACTTTGGTTGTTGATATTTTCCCGCATTCTGATTCTGATTCTGAAGTTAAGAAATCAGCTTTCATTTCGTTCTTTTTACAAGTTTGGCTCAGGTTTTAGTATTTGCGGTTTTCTTTTAAATATTTTCTTGATTGTTACCTGTATTGAACTGCTTAAATTTTTCCACGAATTTTGATTTGACTCTTTAATTTTTGTATTATTTGTTTTAATTTTCAAGCCTCTGTATTTTTGTTGTGATGAACCAAATGTCTCGAAATTTTGTTCATCCGAATTGGGCAAAATATTTTTTCGGAAGATGATTTGATCTGTTTTCTAGGGTTTTTTGGGGAAATGTGATATGCTTTGAATAAACATGTAAATATTATCTTTCATGTTATTCCTCCATTTACCTTTGTTAGTGTTTTTGGTTTTGAATGTTTTTTTCTTTTGTCTCGTTTAATATAGAGGTTTCCGAACTTTTTGGTCATAAGGCCAATTTTTAAACTTTCTTTAGGCCCATGTTTAGATCCTGCAAAGTGTTGTCAAATTTTTGCGCTAGTGCTAATTGACACATGTTCGACTAAATGCTGTTTAAAAATTTAAAAACACGTTTTACATCAAATCTTCAGTTTCATCGTCGAGCTGTCCAATTAATCAAACAATTTTCTGAAAAACAGAACGCTTGCAACACGTCTTGGCTTAGATGGAGCTACAATAAAAAATTAAATGTTCTTCTTTTTTCAAACCAAAAATTTCCAAAACGGTTATTCAAGAGATTGTTGGCTCTTTGGCAGGTGTAAAATGAGACACTGGTGAATGAACAAAAGAGATGAGGAAAAGGAAAAATATGATTGACGCATGAATAGCAATTAAAATTCTCCCTCCTACAAAAAATAAAAACATTTTAAAAGAAAGTTTTGGTGCTGTATACGTGTTTTGCATACATGGTGTGTATTTTAAGTAATGAGAATAAGTCCACAAAAAATAATTTATTAGAGATATCGCTACAAATCTTTAGTAGTCTTCAAAATATGCTCCTTGAGCATCTTTACACTTCTACAGGCGACATTTCCACGCTTCGTGTACCCCCTGGAACTCACCAGCTGAAGCATCCTTCAGAGCATGCGTGCAAGCCCTTTTGCCATCATCTACGGTCTCGTGGTGGCACCTTTTGGGGGCGGTTTTCACTTTAGAGAAGAGGAGAAGGTCTGCTGGGGGGAGGGGGTCAAGGTCGGGGCTGTAGGGAGACTGTGGAAGATCTTTTGAAACGGCCTCACGGTTTTGCTTTTGAACGTCCGTTAAAACTTTCAGCACGAGTTTGTCGCAAATCTTCCTCATCCCAAGATCCTCACTGATGATTTTGTGCATAACTATTTTATCCATTCCTAGCTGTTCTGCGATCATGCGAACACTTAAACGCAGGTCTGTGTTCAGCAAATTTCGCACACGTTGCTCGTTTTCTGCGGTTCTTGATGTTGACGTGTGACCTGCACGGGGTTCGTCCTCCACGCTCTCCCGGCCTTCTTTAAACATTTTGTGCCATCTAAAACTTAAGCTTGCAATAAGCTTTCCCTGCCGTAAGCTTGCTGAATCATTTCCACGCAAAATTTGATTGCGTAACGCTGTTCAATGCTTTGTCGCATTTTGAGCTTGCACACACTTTTTTGAAGACGTCTACGCCATGCGTGATCCCGCCTCAACTAAAGCCAGCAGGCGACTGCCGAGTGGAGCGTTATCAAGATCGAAGGCCACACTACCGACTACAACCGGTCGGAGCGCCCTCTGGTGTACACCCGCTTCTGGACAAAAATATTCTCATTACTTAAAATACAGACCTTGTTTATACTGAAAGAAACAGTTTCGGACATTACGATTAGAAGTTACGTAAAATGACTCGTGAATCGGAAATTAATAATAAAACAGAAAAATGATGGTCTAACTGGCAACCTTGAAAAATCTAAATTTTGTCAGTTGAATCAACTCGTGGCAGACGAATTTGTGACGAGGCAAACAGTTTAATATATATATATATATATATATATATATATATATATATATATATATATATATATAAAACTACCGCTCGGGAACTAATAATTCTGCTTTCAATAGTGTCCATGCAAAAATAAATTTCTCCCCCCCCCCCCTTCATGAGTGGCTTTGAAAGCAAGATCGTTCAGATCAATTTGCTGTATTTCTGCCTTGTTTGTGGTTTTGTCAATAGTTTTTCATATAATTTAGGTTTGATAGTATTAAATAATTCCTCTTATCAGACGTATAACTTTTCAGTATTTTTATTGAAATCAATACTTTTTGAGATTCGAAAATACTGAATGCAGAAGAAAATAGTCGGCTAAATTTATAGCTGAAGGGCTTGGGAGATGAAGGGGTTTTAAGTAACAAAACTCTAATTTAGAGTAATTTTGGTTCAAAGTTTTATTATTAAATATTTTTCGTCCTCTGCTTTTGTCTTTAAGTGAGCGTATCAAGTGAGTCTAATGGCATCTATTTTTTAATATACCAACTTTTATTTGCTTAGCTGTATTCAGTGTTTACCTGTGTCCAGCTTGTATTCTCAAAAAATGTACTATAGCTCCTTCAGCCTTCATCCACCAAACTCTTCTATCATTTAACGACATGCATCCAATTAAAAGTCAGCTATATAGGGACAAAAACGCATGATGAAATTTCAGTTGCGTTGAAAATTTAAAGT